>VZTD01001509.1:768831-868030 GCA_013397725.1 Rhagologus leucostigma | reverse complement strand
CCTCGGGCCCCCCCGCGCCGCGCCGGCCCCGCTGGCGCCTGGAAGGGACCGCGGCGACCCCTCCGTGCCTCCTCCTCCTCCTCCTTGCTTCATCCATCCTTCCTCCGACCCGCCGGGGGACAGCCCAGGTGAACCGCCGCTGGGGGTGCGTGGGGTGTGTGGGTGTGTGTGGCTGTGTGTGTGGTGTCCGCGTCGAGTTTGTAAGTTCTCAGAGGATATCGCCCCACTCTCCCCCCAGCCCCGGCGGGGTTTCCTCACTGCGGGTCGGTGACAGATATTCCCCCTCCCCTCCTCCTTCCCCATCCTGTCCGCTCCCTCCGTGACCAGAAATAATCCCGCGTTGAAATCGCGGCTGCAGGATAGCGGGGTTTACGCCGCCCCGTAGCCGGCCCCCACCCCAAATTGCGGCACTTAAACGGGGCTTTAGCTGCTTTATGGGTTGCCTCCCGTGCCCCTGCTTCCTCCCCTGTGCAGGTTACCCTAAGGATCACTCAGCCTCCGTGCATCGGTCCCTTGGAGGATAATCTCGGGCACTTTAAAATATCCTCCCCCCTCCCCCGTTTTTGTTTTTATTTTCTATTGTCACATTTATGTAACAAGTGCCTGCCTGCACATCGGGCTGGTGTTGCTGTCTAGGGCGTTGCATGCTCCGGGGGGGTGATGTATCCAGTGCTGTGGCTGAACATTAAAAATAATGTCTTTCTGTTGAAGAAGACAGGGGTTAAAATGAATGAAGATCTGAAGGTTAATTTGAGCTGGCTGCCTCAGGATCATGTAGAAGCCAGCTCTACAGAGAATGCCTCAGCTGCAGGCTCCTCCCTGGTTCCTGCCGTAGACCCTGAGCCAGAGCTTTTGGTAAACCCCTGGGACATTGTCTTGTGTACTTCAGGGACCCTTATCTCCTGCGAAAATGCCATTGTGGTTCTGATCATTTTCCATAATCCCAGTCTTCGCGCCCCCATGTTCCTCCTGATAGGCAGCCTGGCGCTGGCAGATCTCTTAGCAGGCATTGGATTGATCATCAATTTTGTTTTTGCCTACCTTCTGCAGTCAGAAGCTACGAAACTGGTTACGATTGGACTGATTGTTGCCTCTTTCTCAGCATCTGTTGGCAGCTTGCTGGCTATCACTGTTGATCGTTACCTCTCCCTGTATTATGCTCTGACTTACAATTCAGAGAGGACTGTCACTTTTACCTATGTCATGCTTATATTGCTCTGGGGAGCATCTATCTGTATTGGACTGCTGCCTGTAATGGGCTGGAACTGCCTCAGAGATGAATCCACCTGCAGTGTTATCAGACCACTCACTAAAAATAATGCAGCTGTCCTTTCGGTCTCTTTCTTGCTTATGTTTGCCCTCATGCTGCAGCTCTACATTCAGATCTGTAAAATCGTGATGCGCCATGCCCATCAGATTGCCTTGCAACACCATTTCCTGGCCACTTCCCACTATGTGACCACCCGAAAAGGAGTGTCTACTTTGGCCATTATTTTGGGGACTTTTGCTGCTTGCTGGATGCCTTTTACGCTCTATTCTTTAATAGCAGATTACACCTATCCTTCTATATACACCTATGCCACCCTCCTGCCAGCTACCTACAATTCCATCATCAATCCTGTAATATATGCTTTTAGAAACCAGGAGATACAGAAAGCACTTTGGCTCGTCTGTTGTGGCTGTATTCCTTCTAACCTGTCTCAGAGGGCAAGATCACCCAGTGATGTCTGATTGGCAGCCAGGAGGACGCTCCTTAACATGTTACTTTCCAGACATTCTGTCTTTGGTTTAGATGCATTCATTAAATGGTGTGTGATGGGTTCACATAAAAACCACAGGATGGACTGACCTTTTTGTAAACAGAAAACCCCAGCGACCGAAATCAATCGAGTGGTTTAAGGAATATTTCCAAAATCGAAATAATCAGTGTTCTTACAGATTTATGATGTTGCTCAGGGTCCTTTTTTGTCATATTACCCAGACTTTGCCATGTTTGCCATGATTTTACATTAAGTTTTCTAATTAAAATTAGATTGAAACAGCATATTTCTTTAAAATGATTTATGTGATTGAGTTTAGTCATACTGCATGTTACAATCTGTTGTTAGGATATTTTTTCCTCTTTAATTTTTTTTTAAACGGGAAAAAAACCCCAAACCAAGTCCTGTTACCCCATCTGTATATCATGAGAATACTCTTCAAAATAATGGCCAATTGTACTGATTTATATGGTATTTATTGTAATAATCTCAGTGCAACAAATTTGCTGTAAGTGAGAAAGTACTTGTGCAGCTTTTTTTTTTACATCTCAGCATGAATTAGGTTGACAGTTGTTTTCAAGAGTTACCTGTTCCCTCATGTGTTCTGACTGGATGTTAAAGCAAGAGATATGCATTGCTTTCCTTTTCGAAAGTCAGACATATGTTTTCGCTTGCATGTTGGACATTGAAGCTATGCTGTTGATTTTAAAACTTATGGGGGTATCTTTGAAATTGATGAAACAATATGGCCTCTTTCGGCTGTGCATTTGTAATAGATTGAAAACTAGGTTTCTCAGACAAGTTTATCTTTTCAGAAGAGTATAAGAAATGTTTCATAAAACAACCTACAGATTGTTTGCAGCACATATTTAGCACTACATGAAATGGTTCCCCTACGTTTGTTATCAAGTCAGAACTATTACCATTTGTTTTCACTGTTCTCCTATGTAATTTTAAATACTGACATTTATAAATTCTCAAAGCATATCTGGTTCATAATTATATGCAACCAGAACTGCAAGATGAAACAGTGTTTTCTCCTTTTCTGGCAGTTTCATTCTTTGCACTGTACACACGTCAGTTCACTTCATTATAGGACTTCATTATAGTTCTGGTCTAGAAGGCAGAGCTTCCTCTCATGAATGGTTAAATTTCAAACTGCTTCTAACCTTCCACTGAAGCCACATTAGAATGCACTAGAAATAAAGCGTTGTTTTCTGATTTGAAGACTTGACTGTCAGAGAGAAAATCTTCCTGGCACTTGTCTTCATGAAATTTACGGTGTACCCTCATGTCAGTGCATGGGAGTTTAGAGTACCACTTCCCTTAGTGTTGATGGGAGCTCAATGTGTTCATGCCCTGGCATCAGTAGGAGGTTGTACTCCCTTGAATGTGAAACTCAGCATATTGTATTGTTGCTTCAGTACCTTCCATTAAAAAAAAAATTCCAAAACTCAAATGTAAAAATAGCAATATTTACAGTTCAAAGAAAAAATATACCTGTGTAGTAGAGATAGTAGAGACACCTGCGCTGCTGGTCTGGATTTTTCCAAATGGAATCTGTCCTTTTCACGTGGACATCTGGATGACTGTAGCTTTTTGTGGCAAAGTTTCTGTGATGTTAAGAATCATATGCTATACACAAAGCTGAATCTCAAATGTGAGTTGTCTGTAAACAAGGCTCTGTAGAGATTTTTATGAGCAATAATTAATTTTAGTTGCAATGCTGGGTTTAAATTCCATTATTTACTTGGTTCAACCTTCATGATATTTGGTTCTTACTTGGTAATCTGATTAGTTTAATAATTGCATGGCATGACCCAGTAGAGCTGTGAATTTGAAGCTCCCCTGGCTTCCCTGTGATTTACAGATGCTCAGCAAGTTAGACTATGACCTCTGCTCAGTGTAGGATATTGATGTTCTTTATCTACTTATGAATGATACTGAAACTCTAGTCATTGAATTTTGTTACAATTTTTTGTATAAGAAATATTCACTTCATAAATATCCATGCTACAAATGTGTGCAGTTTTGCAAGTATGCAAACTATTGGGAAATAATGGCAGTAAAAGTCATGAGATGAATAATGCAGAGAGGCTAAGCAACGTAGGATGGTACTTTTAAAAGAAAAAATAAGTTAAAGTCGTGCAAACTTTGCTCCTCCTGCTTTTTCCCTTATTTGTTCTTCTGTATCAAATTGCTAAAAGTATGATGAAGATGAGCAGCTACAACTGTGACGAAAATTCAATCCTGAGGGCAACTGTTGTTTTCCTTATGCAGACCTGTTCTCATCCTCTTGGATAACCTCACAGGCGTTAGTGTTTTTCTCTAGGCAACACCTGTGTGATAGAGAAACCAGAGAAAAACAGCAAAGAGGGAGATAATGTTGTCTCGTCTTCTCATGCTGTTTCACCTCATGTCCTTGTCATCTTCCTCACTCCACAGGCTGCTCAATTCCGCAGAGGCTCTCCAGTGTGCCAGGGGAGCCGACCTCCTCCTTGTGCCAGAGCAGAGAGATTTGTAATTGGAAGCTTCTCTCCTGAGGAGCAGAGCAAGTCAAACGGAGGAAAGAAGGATTAATTATAGCAATCCCACAAAGCTAGCTCACAGGGATGTGATTTGCCCTTGTTTGAGGAGTTGTGCATGGTTACCTTCCACCACAAACAGATGAGAAACATGATTTTGCCTCCCAGGCTACTGCTGTGACCTCCAGTGAGGATTTTGCCTCTTCCAGAAGTACGTTCTTAAATTGAGACTGTGCAGCGTAGGCCAGAAAATCCTACTGAAAGTCAATGACATAGGTTTGCCTGCAGCTGCCAGGCCAAACTTTACCATGGTCTGCAGCACTGGGATGGGCGCTACATAACACACCTCTGACTGAGCTCTGGGAAATAGGGGCAGAGCTGGGGGTACAAAGCTGCCTACCTCACTTGCACAGAAGAAGTGCTTGACAGCCAGCCACCTTTCAGACCCTGCAGAATTAAGCAACTCTCTGCTGTCCCCTCAGAATGACACGGGAGGCCCCAGATCTATATGGTTGAGGTGCCAGTATCCATCCAAGGTCCTCCTGAAACTGGCAGAAATCCAGCCAACTTGCAGTTTCTGATATTTTGTTGTCCCATCAAACGACAACAGTGCAAAAGACCAGGGGAATTAGATTCACCGTTCTGTGTACAGTGAAGTAGCTTTCATATCTCCATTGTAATGACAAAAGATTGTTTTTTTCTTAATACATAATTTAGTTTAAAGAATTGAAGTTCACGTTTATTTATTAACACACTTGACCCAAAGTTAATAACAGGTTGTATCCTGATGGGAAAAAGTTATTGTGGTCAGTTTTTCATACATTCATACTCAAAGCTTGGGAGAGAATTTTTTTTAATTGTCTTCTTTTTTCTTTTTTTTTTTAAACCGTTTTCCCCGGTAGTAGTATTTCAGCAATAAGGAGAAATATGTTTTCAGCACAAGAGCAATAAAATCCTCCATGATGTGGATGCTATAAACTGCTGAGTAAACTCAGAGCAATAGAGAGGAAGCAATATATATTTTAGACAAAAAAAAGTAACTTGCATAAGGACTTTCAGTAAGTGTAAGTCTTCCTTTGTTAAGCAGATGCTATCAGACAGATGTGGGACATTATTTCTGGTTGATTTGTTTTATAATCATGGAATTCCTGAATAGAATTACACAGCAATAACATTTTACCTTAACTCTTGGATCCTGAATTTGTGCTATTTGCTGACAGAATTATGTACTGCAGTAGGTAGTTTTATTCTTCTTATTGTTTGGCATTTAGTTGTACAGCATTCTGTGGATAAATGAATGGAGTTCAGGATTTCCAGTTGTACCTTAACCCCGAGAATACCCGAATTTGTCATGCTGATCAAGATGACTATGAAAAGTGGTGCTAGCCCATTGTGAAGACAGCTTGATTGTGATACCAGTGAAGAACACCCCTACCAATACCCAGGCTCTTTGGAAGCAAGCTGAAAGGCCTGATACTGCTGCTGTATCTTCCTGCCACGAACATTCAGTGACACAAGCAGTTGCATCCATCCTTTAGTGTTCAGGGACTAGCCTTGAGGCATCTTGGGAGTCATGAAAACTCCTCCGTGGACAGCAGTGAACTTTGGCTTAGACCAGGGCTCGTGCTGTCCCCAAAGAGCTATTATTCTCTTGCCTCATTTTCTTAGGGATTTTTTAGCTTTTAAAAATAAAATACATGCGACTTCATTTCCCCAAGGTGATAAGCAAGCTGCTGTGTGACTGGAAGTTGGGATAAAACAGCATTGCTACAAATCAAGCCCCTGAAGCATAACTACACACTCGTTACTTAAAAAAACAAAAAAAGTGGTTCTGTACCATTCAGAACAATGTTTTCAAAATGTTGGCCCTGACTTTTATGAAGAGAAAGTATATATGGCCTGGTTTTTCTATGTACAATAAATAAATAAAAATAAGAATTGGACAGAGTAGTTGCTGTTTAAAAACCCACCAGCTATCCTGTCACTTTATCTGAGATACTGAGTGGTTCTAGATTGGCTTAGTGGTAGTCCAGAGATGTTCAATGGAGAAAAAAATAAGATCTCTCAATCTCTGTTTATAGGGAACTAAAAGGGAGTGGTATAATTTATATCTCATGAATAAGCAATAGGTCAGGAAAGCTAAATTAGGCATGTGTATCTCCCTCATCTGTCAGTAAAAGAATGATGGTACTCCCAATAAACTTGAAAGGTCTCCTGTTTGGAAATAGGTTTTTGGTACAAGAGGAAATTACCCCTTAAGAGTGGGTGCTGCTGTCTTCTTCAGATCAAGAATATGCAGTTCCTTTTAATGGATCAGAAATCTGGATGAACTGCAAGGATATCTACTTTCATATTAAGTGGATCATGAAAGGTGAGAGATGGAAGTCTTTATGACGAATCAGCCAGATTCAGTCACTCGGTGCTTGAGCTTGGCTGGGAAGGATGCTTGAATAAATGCATCCCCTGTGAGAAGGTTGTTTTGAACTACCCACTTGGAACCTTACCCGAGGTACACGGGGCACCTGGGAGGGCCCCTGGGGCTGCCCCTGCTCTGGGGTGTGGTGCAGCAGTCCCATGTCCTTGAGGCTGCCAGTATGGCTGCCCCTCTTGAGTGGTGTTCAGAGAGCAGGGAGGAGGAGATATGATCAGAAGTGAGGTCCACCTTCCTTGAAAATGGTGCCCCATATTTTATTCAGATTATTACTCGTCTTGTTAGCACAGTCTTGCATGCCCCCACTTGAAATCAGAAGAGGGTTTTTGTGGAAAAATACTGAAAATTCAAAGTAGGACCACCAGAAGATTATTTTAAAGTAAGTCATTATGTATTTCTGTTTCTTTTGGGGAACGGAGCAGCCAAGCCTGTACCTTTGTAGTAAATGTTTCTTTGAAAACAATATGCCTTTGCACTAAAAAAGTCCATGCTGCAGTTTATTCACAAAATTGTGATCTTGTAAGCCCCCCAAGAAGAAAGAGTTGCACATTTCACTGTTAACTTCTTATAGAAGAGAAGGGAAAAAAACAAACCTGAATGTAGGTTAGATTAAACCATCTTGCAATTAATTAGTGTGTCACTGCTGTGATGCCGACTAATTCAGTGCCCCATGGAAAGGAAAGAAGGAGATTTTTCCAGTGGAGATTCTTTGCAAATAGGTTGAGAGAGTAAAACTCATTTTAAAACAATGGTCAGTTACAGTTGCTGTCACAAACTCCTTGAATTAGCTTTTAAGGAAATTGTCCTCACCTTCCCAAACCTTTGTTTTGCACTTTACATATGCCAAGGCAATTTTTACACGCTTGCTGACGTGCCAGATATTTAATTGGACAAGATAGTATTATGTGTTTCCCCCTCCCAGGTAGGGGGAAGTGTGTTATGTCCCAGAACTAATGAACTGATTTAGTTATCTGATATCTCTAAGTAGCACAGACCTTTCTGAAAAGCGTGGAGTACTTATGGACATTCATTGCACATTTGGGGGCTTCCTTGAATTACAAGTGTAGAGTATTACTATTTTAACTGGTGGCCATAGGATTACAGGTTGGGTTATTGTTTTTTTCTCCTTCACGTCCCCACCACCCCAGCCCCCAGCAGTAAGATGTCTGGTAGAGTCCTTTTTGTTTCAAGGCAAACATTGGTTTGCAGTTGGACTCAATGATCCTAAAGGTTTTTTCCAACCTAAATGATTCCATGATTCTAAGTACCTGCCTCTCATAAGTACAGTGGTGCATTCCTAGGTAAAAGCTGGTTTACAAAGTTTTTAATGGTTTTTCCCTTTCAAATATATCAGCAGCCCTTTTTCATTGAACAGCTTTAGTGAGCGTTTGCCTTACACAGAAAATGTCTGATTCACCTGTGGGAAGGGAAAGCAAGTGTACTGGTACTGTTTTCTTTACACTGGTAATATTCTTTTTCCTCTAACAATTTGGTCCCAACCACATGATCTCCCATGATGTCCGAGAACAGGCCTAGTCCCGGTTTCTCAAGAAAAAAGCAAGCCAATACTATCTGCACATGCTGAAGACTGCATCCTGCAATGATTTACATTAGAATATGGAGGGGCCTTCCACTTTTGAGAAATAGATGCCAACAAAATAGATATTTTTATTTTTTCTTATAAGTATAAACTCATTCTTAAAAGGAAATACGTATGTCCAGGTTTAACATACTAGTTATATTACATGCTGAATAGAGAAACCGTTTCTTAGAGTATTTTAGTATGCCATTAACTTGATTAAGTATGGTGAGCTATCACTTTTAAATAGCGTAATTACATACTTGAATGTAATATATATATACATACATAATTATTACGATTATTTAATTTACTTTTTGTATGTTTGACATGCCATATATCATGCTCTATACCTTCATTGTGGATGTGGTTAAAGTGTAACCTCTTTGCTGAGGCAGTTTCTTGTGATCGAAGGAGAATATTGCCCAGCTTGTATGAGTCTTGCAAACAGTGAAAGATTCAGCAGTAATTGATATTCAACAAACAAAGACAGGCCAGAGGTTTGGGAAGGGAAGTAAATTCTCATGTCTTTAGTTTGGACAAATCCCACTGCCAACTTTGAGATTACAGGAATGTGCTCTATGACCACGGGTGGTATAGAATGCAGGAAGGATATTTGTCACAAGCATGGGCCTATAGAGCAGTTATCTCTTTCTCCACACACCGTTCCCTTTTGTCTCTGGCTCTTTTTCTGTCTTTCATAGGTGCTTTGGTAACAGGACTGCACAGATCATGATTCCACACAGTCGTGGGACACAGCTGTACATTTTGCACTGGCTGATGCTAACCTGGGGAATATTAGAGTACCTAAAAAATTTTATGCATTCACTTTTAAAGGGCACACAAAATACATATATGCTTCAGGAGTTTTCTGGGAAAAAGGTCTAGGACCTCCAAGATTTAGGGCCAAGGTATAGAGGTCTAATGCATTGATTACTTATGGTCCCCAGAGAATTTTCATCTTACTTCAGTGTTCACTAAGATTAAACCTATCAAAATAATCAGGAATTTGGCTTCTCTTGCTTTCAGGGAAGAGATATTTTATAGTATGCAAGTGAAATCAGCATGACCTAGCCCTTCAAACTCGAAGTACCCACCTTCAGAGAAGGACAAAAGGTTCTGTTCCCATGGAGTGTGGGCAGTCGTGGCCCATCCATGGGTTTTTGTGTTGCCACTCTTTGGTTATAGTCCTTCAGTATATGGGCAAAATGTAGTCCCTCAATATATGAGCAACACTCAGTCCACCTCGTGGTGCCCCTGCCCCAGAGGGCTCATGAGAAAAGAGCAGAGAGGTGAGGCTTTTATGCAGTGTTGGTCGCAGGTCACAGCACGATGGGTTGGGAAGGGAGCTCTGCTCTCAGCACAGAACTTTCTGAAGATGTGATAGAAAATGGGGAGCTGCCTTCAATCACATTCCAGGCAAATTGGAGCTCTTTTCTTTTGTATCGCTCTCTCAGTGTAAGCAGAGACTTTCCTTAGTCGAGGAGGAGGAGAGTAAGTGGTTGCTGGGAGTGAGCACGCTCCAGCACACAGCTTTTTACACGGCAGCTATCCCTGAGCTGAGCAGCTGAACGTACAGCAATCTGCTTCTGAACTCAAGCTGGTCCCTCTAGGAAGAAAATGCACTTTTCCAGAATGCAGGAACTGTGTGTGATTTGTGCCAGAAGTGTGGAAATGAGGATTGCAGCTGAAGAGGCAGCTAAATTGCCTGTATTACACATACAGCAAAATAGTCAGGCAGTCTCTGGGGTTACTAGAGCACGTTATTTGAGCATGTGCTCAAATATATTTTTTGTTGAAGCTGATAGCAGTCCCATATATGTATGGAGGAGGAGAAGAATATGGACTTTCCTGTTGGGCCTCAGCCAGAGCCAACCAAAGGAAATGGGCATTCT
Source organism: Rhagologus leucostigma (assembly GCA_013397725.1). NCBI lineage: Eukaryota > Metazoa > Chordata > Aves > Passeriformes > Rhagologus > Rhagologus leucostigma. The sequence continues at coordinate 857,840 of VZTD01001509.1, read as the reverse complement.
TGGTTCCGTCATTGTTTCTAGAGAGAGAAAAATTACGCCTCTATCCATTTTGATGTCTGTAGCTTTTTCCTCTTTGGGGCTAAAGTCCTCCTTTGTTTGGTCTGAGCTTTATTGTCACAGCCAAAATTTACAAAAGTTGATTGTAAATGTGTTTACAAATGAAATTTCATAGGATAAGTGCTGTAAGTGTGCCTCCGAAATAACGCTGTAAACTCTGTCTTTAAGTTCAGGCCGTGAAATTTGGAATACCCTGGACTAGTAGAACCACTTGTAATTTTCTAGACTTACTGACTAGGACCCCACATTTTTTGTTGCCAAGTGCAATAAAAAATAACCTGTAGTTTACCGTGGTCATCTCATCAAGTGCTCAGAGAGACCTTTTACTAGGAAACATTGTACATTTCAGGCAGACACCTGATACTACTGACTGCAGTGTAGTTCTGTGCCGAATTCTAAAAGCTTTAGCAAAAGCATCTGCATGGAGGATAGTTCTCATGCTACACATCTCACTAGGAGCCAGGTGGATTGAAATTCTGCATGTTGTGCTTTTCATGAGAACCAGTTACTGGTTTCATACATAAAGGCTTGTGGTTATTTCTTACACTAATTTGGGTTTTTGGTTTGGTTTTTTTTGTTTAACTGTGGTTGAAGTTTGAACCATAGCTTTCCAGTGTATGAAGTGATTTTAAAAGGAAGTGAAACATCTTTGCCTCAGTTTCCCTTAAGCTTAAAGCTTTGAATTGCAACTACAGAGCTTCTTGTTGTATACAAGATAGTAATTTAATGCACTTTATTTAAAAAAGGCACAAATTATTTTCTTTATAAAATGTTACAATTGCACTATGCTGTAAGAATTGGTTACTAAATATAAACTGTACAGTTTTGTAGTCAACATTGTGTTTAGTCATAAATGATTGAAACAATTACATGTTTCAGTTAAATGTTAATTTTATATGTGGTGTATGTAGCCATAAATAAATTTTCCTTTTTAAAAAAATAATGGTTGGCTGTTTCATTCATTGAATTCCACATTCTGTTTCAAACAAAACGATATCCTTTCTACAAATATAAGATTTAAGTATGTTCCAGTGCAAAGAGATGAGAGGTGACACTGCCTAAACCTGCAGGATTAAATTCAGATGTGCAAACTTAAGTTAAACTTCTGTAGATCCCCTGCATCTGCTAACACTGCAGAAGGAAATACCAGGCACTACAGACAAAAAGTCTGAAAGAAGAGAAGAGCTAACAGGAATTCTTGAATGTAGAGTTGTACGTGAAAGCCAGAGTGACCTTCCATGTCTCCCTTTCTTATTCAACTCTCTTCTGACACGCTGCATTTTATTGTCATTTTATTATCATATACGCTCAGTTTTGGGGAACAAAATGCAGTATGGATTATAAGAGGTTCTGCATTTGGTCTTGCTAAATGGATGTAAATACTTAATATTTGAGTTAGCAATCGTTAACTGGGAGAGGTAAAAGTTACTATGAAAGTGAGAAACTGTGTTAACCTAAATATTTTTTTAGAAGTTTGGTCCTAATCCTTGAAATAAGTAACTGAAAAATCAGATGCATGATCACAGTTCTGTATTTCCAATTTGACTGTTTCAGACAGGCTGAAAGAAAATGGTGGACTGTCTCATTTTCTAAATTAAATTTTTTTGTAAAATGTCTATTATTTGTATTCCAGGCGTACAAAATGATGGAATGAGTTACATCTCTAACCATAGGACTGACTGTCGTGTACCATAGCCATTGAAATGTGGCTTCTAAAAGAAGTGGGCCAGTGACTGACAGATATCCAGGTAAATGACCAAGAGTGAGGCTGCTTCCTTTATACTATGCAGGACTACAGTCCTGCACGTCACATGGATTCTGGAAGAGATCTTAGGGATGTTTACTTCTACCAGACATAGCTGTCCTCTCCACCTCTCCTCACATCAGACATTAGGCACCACCTGTTTTGTCTAAAGAAGAAATTGGTATCATGGTGCAGGAGTTGAGACCCAGTTGGTTTCTCTGCAGTTAAACTATGGGCAAAAGGACTGCAGCACAGTGGTGACCGGGATGTATTTGATCAATGGTTTCTGCTTACAATAAACACGGACTACAACTACACAATATAAACCCTTAGGAACTTTCAGCCATCCACTTTACTAATCTGGAAAAGAAATAAGAATTAATTGGAAAAATACTAATAGAGAGGGAGGGGAAATAAATGTTTCACCTAATGGATGAGCCAATATTGAAATCATCTGGCCGTGGTTGTTTGGGGATCAGCTAGGGCTTGATTGCTGGAGCCTAAAGTAGGACAATAAACTGAACATGTTCTGACCATACAGTGCATGTTTAACTTGGTTTTGCAGTCGGGAGGACCAGGAATGAGCCAGGAACAGCAGGGTTGGGTGGTTCAAGCATCTTGGCGTTTCTATATTGGTGCCCCTTCCATATATCCCCGTGTCGGCATCAGCCTAACAGATGGAATTATCATTAAGAGGGCAAAATGGCTGACCAAAACAATAAATAGAGTAGTAAAAACCTGCCAAAACGTAATGGTAATCAGCCAGAATTGTAAAGGAGTTCCTGTTAAAATGGTGAAAATATCAATGACGTTACAGAACTGGTAGATATCCTGGACGCATTTTAGTTTAGAGCAGGTAACATCCTGCCTATGAAGCAATCCAGCATTATCAGAAGCTCAGGAAACAGTTAACTGGGAACCTTAGGCATTGGCAATGCTTAGACCAAACAGTAAAAACTACTTTGTGCCTCCTGCCAATGGTACAGTGCTTTATGCACTATGGTTGGGTATCAGGCATGCCAGCTGACTCTGGAACTAAGCAGAGGGTAACAGAATTATTAATAATGGGTATGCAACAGAAAACTTATGTGGCCAATAATAAATGGTCACTGTACTTAATAGGATAAATCAGTTGGAAGCTGTCAGGACATGAAATAATTTCCATGCTACAGTAAGCAAAACAAAGTTTCTTTATATGAGGCCCACAAGTGGAAATTAAAAAGTGTAGTTTCAGTTTTCTTTAGTTCAAGGATGCTTGACTTCATCATTCCAGGTGTGTATGCCTGTTCTTAGATTCATTTAAGTGTCTGTAAGTTACATCAGAGATGAGCTGCTGAGTTGGACAGACTTTTGTTCACAGTGCAGCCTATCTTACCTTCTTACTAAATTCTTATGAATCCTCTTAGTTATAGCAGGATGTCAGAGAGTGTCTACTACCTCACCACTGCCTCATACCATGAATCTTTGATGTCTGTGCAAAGTGTGACGCCTGTGCAGTTAATGGAGATTTTACATTTATTGCTGAAAATCTTATAGGAGAGCTCATCAATTTGGCATGTATGACAAAGACAACTCCATTTGCAGATATTTAAAAAGTCCTCCATTTTAAAGTTATTTTGAAATTATCTATAATCATGCCCATCCAAGTTTTTTTTCTCTAAAATTGCTTTTAAAATTAGCAGCTCAAATCTAATTTTTCTTTTTCGTTTTTTTCCTAATTGAGATGTCATCCTCATAACAAAAATGCTCCATGGGGTTGTTATTACTTTGCATTCCTCTAATGTGGACGTGAGCTGAGCAACCCCACTGGTGTACAGTTACAACCAACACTTGGTTACTACCATGCAGATCAGCTCTTACTTGAGCATATTCTGCTTGAGAATTTTATTAGGATTTTCTTTCATATCTGCCAAAGCCTTTCATGCCCATATTTTGCACTAATTGTAAAGCTGGTGGCCTTTCAATGCAGGCATTCTTTATCTGACAACAAAAGATATTTTAATGTAACCAGGACGCTGTCTTCCCAGCAGTGGCGTGGCAGAGTTGCTTTCACCTTCATTTTTATCATGATGTATGGCATTTAAATGGTGCTTGACAGAAAGCCTATATAAACACATTTTCTAAGATATATTGAGTTTGCCATCATCATCATTTGGAGCTGTCAAGCTCAAAAACACACAATTTCCAGAACAAGGATCAACACATTCCAAATCATTCAGCTTACGATGGGAATACAGAGGATATGGCAAACTAAGGTGGGAGAGAGCCCTCACAACTCCAGTTTCAGGTATTAGACAGGTCTAAGTGGGGGCAAAAGATTCCAAATCTCAAACTAACCTCAGGATTTCTTTCACTCCCCTAGCTATTCCTACTCTTTCACCTTTGCATGAGGGATGACAAAGAGGGGGCTGGTTCTTGTTCCCCTCTTCTCTCTCACATGGCATCTGTTTCTGCAGCTTCCAGCTCCCCTTCTGCTTTTTCCAAGAGCTGGAATTCCTCAGTGGTGCCCCTGGTGATGCAGTGCAAGGACGTACATGGAAATTACTGTTAACATGGCAAACAATGCATCTGCAAGGGCATCGGGCTGGAGAAGGAAGCATTTGCTATTTGCCCATTTAGCCCAACAAAAAACCGCTCCCTGACATCTAAGCAGATCAGATAGCCCCACTGCTTTCAGAGGGAAGCAAGGGCAAGCTCCCACTCCCCTGGCCCTGGCCTAAAGGCAGGGGGCTGTTGGAGTGGAGGGGCTGGTCCCTGCACAGCCTGCAGACACTCCCTTGGCTCCATTACTCTGCAGATATGGTTGAGTTCACTGCCTGGCAAGGTAGCATATGTTACACTGAGCCAGGGCCACACAGCAGCAGCTCATCTCTCCCTGATGCTTTGGATCCTTCTGCAGCCTTGTTTCTTGCTCAGAGGGGCTCCAGGATTTATTGTCAATGCTGGATTCCCAATCTCTTCACAGCTTTTTGTGGGAACTAATAAAACAGATCTGGTTTTTGTTGTTTAATTAAACAGCCTGTGTTAGTGTCCCTGGAGTTCTCTGTGCTGAGGTTGGTTTTGGTTTGGGTTTTTACCCTCTCCTAGGAAGATGTCACAGAAAAATGGTGTGGTTTCTTAATGTTCAGTCCATTTCATTCATCATGCTTTTTCTGGAAAGTGTTTGTTTGCCTTCTATCCAGCCACAGCTTGTGCACAGCCTTTACAAAAACACAGTCAGCCTTGCCAATAGATGTGTCTGGTGTTAGATCTGCAAACCCCTGTGTCTGCCATCACAGGGTCGTTCAGGCTGGCTCCAATTCAGCAGCCGCGTGTCAGCTGTGGAATTGTGCTCACAAGCCGCTCTCTTGCCCAGGAGCAGCGGCAGCCCTGCTCAGATGGCAGCAGCGACTTGTCTTTGCTAAAATTGGATGTTTCTGCTGGCAGAAGGGGAGGCCAAGAGACTGTTCCTTGGGATGCTGTTTGCTGCTGCTGCGGTCAGCACATCCCTGGGGCCTTGGGAGAGCGGGTGTGAGAGACAGACAGCAACAGGCACTGGTCAGGGAGGCTGATTTTCCTTCCTCTGTGATCCCAGGTTGCGAGCAGGTGTAGGAACAGACATTTACCTGTCCAGGATATGTTTGCTGCTCAGCCATCCATGGTGCATCTTCCCTCTAAGATTCACCTGGCTATAGCCGGGTGTGTGTCATAAGCCAGCCCTGCCCTGTGGACATGCAGCAGGGCTGTGCTGTAGGAGTGTGTGCATAGCAGACCCACAACAGCTTGTTGGCTTCCAGCTCGTATCAGTTCAGTGTCTTTCCTTCGCATTTACCCTTAATTTGCCTTACCACGGAATGTTGCATTTTTCTTCAGAGATGAGATAAAGCATTCATCAGAGCTCGGTAGTTTCCCTTATTCTCTTCAGCGTTTTTCTGCTTCTGCTTGATTCTGTTAGAGGCTTTTTTAATGAGCAGTCATTGATCACACACGTCTGTCTCCAGAGATCTAAACAGCAGAATCTCCATAATTTCCACTGCTTCAACAAAATGATACAGTGTTTCATTAAAGACAAGTTAAAAACAGAACAAAATGCTGCTCTATGTCCCTTTCAATCACCTCACCTTCAGCAGTCATTTGCAAAAAGACTGTTCCTTTTTCCTCTGCTTAGAAGTTATTTTTTACACCATTTAGATGACAGCTTAATCATATGATAAAAGGACTTCCCCGAGCACAGGTCTTCCCCTTGTGTCAAAATATCAGTGGATTCCATATTTAACATCAGTCGCAGCTGCGTTGCAGCCGTAGGTGAAGTTTCCCCTGTGAATAGCTTGCGTGATATTATATCACTGTGGAGAGTGCTTCCTGTTGGAAGGCTGTTCTGAGACAAAAGCTAGCAGGGCTCCAAACCCCACGGTGGAAATCAGCAGCAAAAATCCTGAGCAGCAGCTAAGTACCTGCAAAGATGTCAGTATATGTGGAAAGGTGGGACCACGTATAGAATAACTCAGACCATTATGGTAAAGTAGCAATATTGTTTTGAAAGATACAGAAGCCTTGACAAACACGTATAAAGTGCTTCACAACAGATGGCAACGTGAGTACAAAGAGGTCATATCAAGCATGTGGCAAACACAAATATCTGCTGCTCTTCCTTCTTGCTTCCATAAGTGTTTGCTGTGAGAATGTGGCAGATAAGAGTAGTGCTCTCTGTCACTGTGCATTTGTGGGATTAATGTCTAAAAGAAATTAATACAGTGAATTTAGCATTTACTTAAAAGTTCTGAACAATTTCCACTCCTGAAAATGGCTACATCACATCACATCACCTGTATTTCCCCCTGCCAGTAGCTTATATCATCTGGAAGATTGCACCACCACATTGCAGTTGTAAAATTTAACATAATATTGCCTTGTTGTCAGGCTTATAGGCTAAAACAGGCTGGCATCAGCCTTCTGCTGATGCAGAAGCAAATAGCAGTGTAAAAAAAAGATGGCAATTTGAAAGGCTTCCAGTAATGGGGTAAGGGAAAGATAGGGACACTTCCCAGATTCTGTGAAGCTTTGGGCACTGTGCACCACCTCCCCTTGCATGCTGCATGCATGACTCCAGTCTGAGCCAGGGAAAATCCGAAGGGAAAGACAGCAAATGGGAGTTTCTGGGCAGTGCATCAGGTTAAAACCTATGAGGCCTAAGGTTTATTTGACCCATTAAAAGTTACTAAAAGCCTCACTTCCAAGAGAGTTTTACCAGATGCTTTTCTTTCCTGGTGAAGCTGGAGCCCAAGAGGTATTTTCCAACCAGCATCCATTGGTTCAACTGCAGCAGAGGTACAATTTCCTCCAGAAAGGTCACAGGCCATTTGCAGTTTTCCGAGTCAAAAGCAATCCTTAAAACTCCATCTAAAAACCACCTGGCAGGAGTTGTCAAGTACTGTAATTGCCCCTGTGTTGTAGCAGCTGACTGTGAGAACCAGAACTCGAAACAAAATCCTGCCCAGGAGAGATTACGGGTTTGATACTGATGGTAAAACCAGAGCAAATGTCTAAGTGGAAGAGCAGGATGTTGCTTTTGAGTGCACAGCATCACAGCTGGGATACGGTGTTCCAGAAATAAGTGGGGTAATGAGCTGGTGCCTGTGTTACATGAGAGCTCATCTTATCTACAGTGAACATTGTAAAAGAATTCAGGAAGCAATGTGGAAACCCTTTTGACAGCTCTGCTTCCCCTCTGGTTCGCCATCAGGAGAAAGAGAGGTCTGGGTAGCTGGTGAGGTATGGCGATGGTATTTCAGATCACTGTGAGACAAAAAGAGCTTGGAAGCCAGCAGGGCAACTGAGAGGAACTCAGCTTGGACCAGCCTGGAGGAAAGGATTTTTATCTTGATGCCTGAGTTTTGATATAAAATCAAATTTAGCGGATGAAATTACTAGAGAGGAACTGGTGGGAAGCTCTGACATTCATATAAAACATGCAGACATCCATCCTTTAGTCTGCAAAGGCTTTATAATACCTAAATTGTCATCAAGATGACAGAGGTCAGACTGTTCAACAAATTGACATCATCTTGTGCTGCATTTGGGTGTTAAGGGGTTTGTTTTATAAACACACCCCTATGGGTAAGTCAGAGGCTGCACAACAGCCTGTGAGGAGACACTGGGGGAGCTTGGCTCATTCAGCCTGGAGAAGATCTGGCTTCACAAGGACCCAGCAAAGCTTGTGGGGGTGCTATCAAGACAACAGATCCAGGATCTTCACATGGTGCATGCTGAGAGACTACAGGCCCAAGTGAAACAGTGAGGAGGAGACTGGATATAAGGAGAAACTATTTCCCCATCAGGACAGCCAGGCAATTGCACAGGTTGGCCAGAGAGGTTGTACAATCTCTCTTGGAGGTTTTCAAAACTCTGAGCAACCTGGTCTGACCCTGCTTTGAGACAGAGGTTGGACCAGAGACCTGCTGGGGTCCCTGCCAACCTGAACTATCCTGTGGTTCTCATGGAGAATGAGACACACCTGTGGGTGTCCATACTGTGATCTGGAAGGCCTAGACCTTGACAGAGCATTATCATAGAATCATAGAATGTTAAGGGGTTGGAATGGACCTTAAAGATCATCCAGTCCCAACGCCCCTGCCATGGGCAGGGACACCTCCCACTAGACCAGGTTGCTCAAGGCCTTATCCAACCTGGCCTTGAACACTGCCAGGGTTGGGGCATCCACAGCTCCTCTGGGCAACCTGTTCCAGTGTCTCACCACCCTCACAGTGAAAAATTTATCTCTGATATCTAACCTAAATTTCCCGTCATTCAATTTGTACCTATTATTCCTTGTCTTATTTTTAGTTCATAACAAGGAGATAGATAGAGATCAAGCCTTGGAAGACACTCCCTAGGAAATGGGGGATCCCCACCTCCTGACATGTAGATCAGCTGCTGGGATGTCTTGAGCCCAGCAGAAACTACTGGATTTAGTATAAGAATATATGACTGACAAATTAAAAGAGGCTATAAAATACTGGTGGTCTGGCTCAAAGATCTAGTGGACATTTCTGGTGCTAACAGTAGGAATCAATGACTGTGGTCACAGCAGAGGTACTGACAGCCTCCACAGGTTACATATTGGATCTTCCCTCTCTGCTTCTTGGTATCTGCTGCCTTGAACAGTAACAAACAACTTTGGTGCCTACCAAAGGGGAAGGACAGAGAAAGAATGGGCCCCTAGCCTTTTTTTCACTTTTTACACTATGTGCTTCATAATTTTAAGTATTTTCCCCATTATTCATAGCACTGGCTTCTCACAGAAGGTAACACACTTTAAAATTTCAAACATTACAAAAAGATCTGCCTTGGGGCATGAGCATTGGAAGTGAAATTAATTAAAATTACACCAAGGTCTTCATTGACCCACAGAGGGTTTATGTCATATCAGAGGCACAAACAGTATTTAAAAGAAAAAGTTAGCACTTGTGTGTCAGTCTGCTCAACAGATAAACCATAACGGCAGAAAGATCAGAGTTAACAGCACAAGGCAGTACTAGCATTTGGATCCGGAGTGGGAAAAATTTCCAATACCATTAAAAGCATGTTCTTTGTGAAACCAAAAAACTTACAGTCACTCAGCTCCAGCCCAAGTTGTAGGCAGATTTCAAGTCTGCAGGGCCATATCATCTGAAAGAGTTAAAGCAGAACCTTGTGTCTGCAGGGTACCTGGCACAACATACCCTGCTTCTCACCTTAGAATCATAGATAATCTGTATTTAATACAAATTTTAAAAAATAGAACAATCAATCACAAATATGAATTCAGCATTATTTATTTCTCTACTTGAAATAATTTGAGGGTATCGGTCTAGTTGGTGGTGACTGATCCATTTTTCCCTTGATGTCTGACTCTTTTATTCACAGACTGGAAAAGAACTAAGAGCACAAAAGTAACTTAAAGGTGTCCTGTCCTCCCTAGGACTGAGGTACAAGGAAAAGCTTGCACAATTTCTGGATGGAGTGAGCCTTGCAGTTGCCAGGACTACCAATGCTGAAGTCACTGGGGGGGAAATAAGGGAGGAAAAATATCCCGCCTCTGCCAGCATTACTAATCAAGTACTAATGGTTATGACATGAACATTTTCTATGGCAGCTGGTGCATTGCTAAACTAATATATATTCCTTAATACTATTTTCCATATTATTATGTCTGACATTATCTCTCTAGATATAATACAATTTTGCTGCTCTAACAGAATAAAATACTACACATCCACAGTTTATCAAAATTCCTCTTCCCTGCTCTGTCTTTACAATGGACCAAGCCACCTGAATAAGTGAAGTAACAGCTCATTTTTCGCTGTCCCAGCCACCTGTAAAAACCCCTTTCTAGGAATCCTGTTCAAACTGCTTTTAGGCTTTTGTCCTGTTGAAAAGATTCATTGAAAGTCTTGAATCTGCAACAAGAACTTGTTCGTGACTTACATTGCATGCAGGTTTAAGAAACCTTCACACTCAAAAATATCTGATGGAAGTCTCCATATCAGCCATCTGGACCGATTACGATGGGCCCACCACCATCCTGCCCAGCCAAAACCTGCTCACCTGGCAGCTTCCATCTCCATCAGCCAGAGAGAAAAACATGTCCCCAGTTCATTGGCAGCTGGTCACTGAAAACCCCAAGTACTAAGTCCTGAGTGACATGGGAGCCCACCCTGAGACAGAGCAGAAGGTGCCCTACAAACCCACAGCAACTCAGCCTTGGAGGGTGTGAGGCTGCCAGTGAGAGTCATCACTTAGCCTGGGGATGAGGGAGGATGGGAGAAGACTTGTCTTTAGGAGAATGTGCATTATAAACTGTGCCAGGTTTCACCTTAAAAGAAGAACATTATTTCCTAACTTTTCATTTAGGGGAAAAAAAACCATACCCACACAAAACAGGGTAAAAAAAACGTCCCTCTTTGCCACTGAAACCTGGGCTCTCTGACCTGGGTTACTCTACTGGCCACCAAAGGCCACCAGACCTCTTTGCTTTGGGTAGGCAGGAAGTTCTCAGGAAGGCGTAGAAAGTGAGACTTGGGGGACACATGCTCACATCACTCCCTGAACACTTGTGGAAATGAAGGTGTGTGGAGAATCCCTTCCACATGGAGTGTATTCCTCAATGGAGACTAACAACAGAGAAAACGTGAAGCTCCAGATGTACCAAAAATAATAGTATCACACACACATTTACACCCATCCATAACGTAAAGCCTGTCCATCACCACTCTGCTCCCTGACAGCAGCTGAGGAGAGTTCCTGGGGGAATCTGCTTGGCTTTGGTGTTTTCCCAAGTGGGGTCTGAGCAACAAAATGAAGTAGAGCTTACACAGCCCAGCAGAGCTGCACACCAGCTGTGCAGGGTACCTGCCACCTACCTCTGCTGCAGCACGAATCTTGCATGAGCTAATGCATGAGCCCTGCCAAGAAGCTGATCTGAGGTGCACCAGAGCACATTCTCACTTGAAAGACAAAGAAACTGAAATAAACGATGGAAAAAGTTTTGTCTTTATGAGTACAACTCCCAGGACACCAGGATTTTCCCTCAGCTCTATATAACCAATAAAAAGGAATTACAGAAACCACATTACTAAAATTATCTTAGGCGCATGCATATTCCTTGCAAGCATTAAGGAAAAGATTAGAACCAGAGCAGCTAGTAACAGTGCTGTCTCATCCAAAAGATTTGCTTACCGATGAGAGACTGCTTGTGTAACACTCTCTCGAGAAGCTGAGCACCAGGAGCTGAAGGATCCCGAAGCTGCTGCATGGCAGCCCTGGTGTGAGCAGCAGGGCAGAGGTGCCCTGACCAAAGCCCAGGGGGACGTGCAGGACAAGCTGCAGTGCCACCTCCTTTTTTGTCCTGGTTGTTTTTCCTGCCGCATTCTGGCAGATATCCTCTTCTCCCTTTCTACCTCCTATCTGCCGCCTGCCAAAGTAGTTCAGGAATTAGCAGGGGATGCTCTTTGGCCTCCTTGTCATTACATTTAATTAGAAGACACCCTCATTTGCTTTGCTCTTGCTCTGCCACCTGGCAGAGTAATTTGCATATCACAGGCCATTCTTGAGTCCTGTTGTTCTTCCTCTACCTGAAGTGAGCAGCACAGAGGGTCACACTGAGTGGCTCAGCAGCAGCAGCTGTGGCACAGCCAGAGTCGACAGCTGAAAGAACACCTGGAGAGTCTACAGGACTGGTTAAAAATTAATGAAAAAGGAGAAATGCTGAACATGCAGTAAGCCTGGGCTGTCTAAGGTCAGTGTAGACACAGAGAGCATCACAACTAGGTGGCTCACTGAGAACAAATCAAGCCCTAAGCACCTCTCCAACACAGAGTGATAAGAAATTCATAGCAGTTGTGCCATCTACCCGCTTTGCATGTGCCTGGAATATCTTGACAGCAAATAGAGTTCTGGAATTCCCACCTCCCCTTCAAATGGCGCCGCAGTGAGGCAGCAGTTCAGTTTCCAGGTCCCTTTGTCGTCAGGCTGTGCCAGTGCTGCTAAGAGCAGTAACTCATAGCAGATCCAGTGCTGAGTCATTTTTTTGGCTTCACTGCATAATTTGCATCAGCAGTATCATAACAAACCATCTGCTTCCAGAGACCAGACATCTTTGCAACACCATGCCCCATACCATAAGTTAGTAATACAGCAACTGTTGCAAGTGCCCAGATGAAGATAATCACAAACACTTTCATAATGTATGAAATAAATCAGATCTTTCAGGAACAGTCACCTTCTCAGTGGGTGCTGAGGGCTAAGAGCTTTTTGGATCTCTGCTGTAATATTACAGATTACATTGAACCATTTCAGTTGCTTTTGACTTTGCTTTTGTCCATGCCTATCCTTAAGCTGTGCTTCCATGGCTTGAAACTTCCAGGCTTCAGTACTTACAAGTGAAATTTGCAGCTTTGGTGTGCATGAGCTTTTCTTCAGGTCTACTCTTAAACTGACCTGGAATTATTAAAAATACTGGTGGGCCAGGAAAAATATGTGTGTTGTTACATCAAATCCTAAAAGAGATTGATTGCTGAGTTTAGGAACAGAATGATGAAAAGAATCCTGTCTGCTCTATTTCTTGCCACCTGTTCACATGAGGCTTTTTTAGCCTGGTTCACTTAAAGAAACAGCAGTCATCTGGCAGAGCTGAAATGCAAACACAAATCAAAATGCCAGCCCTGGAATTTGTTTTGGCTAGAGATCTACAGAGATGGGAAAATACGATAATTGTACAATTCACAAACTCTAGGCATTTCAATAGAATTATCTGTAAGCCAAGTTGATTACCTTGAAAGAAATAATTCAGAATTTGCTCTCTTTCCTAGAAAGCTTCAATATGTTTAATGAAATTTGCAGTTATCTAAAGTTTTCTTCCTTTTTTTTTTTTGTCTATATAGGGCGCAACCAAAAGGATCAAATGAATTTCTCATGACAGTAGGCAAAATAAGGAACACGTAGTAGATATAGGCTTTAAATGCTGCAGTAGAGACCCAGTTTTACAGAAAAAAATTGTCTGTCTGTACATAGTTTTGCTGTACACACAAAAGCAGCTGCATTACAGAAGGTTATTAGTCTAACTGCCTCAACGCTTTAATTTCTATTCCCTAAGAAACTCTGAGAAAACCTTAGTCTAAAGAAGACACAGTTTTGAGTAAATTACATGGAAGTCACTATGTGTTCTCTGAAAAAGGTAATTTTTCAAGCTATTAAAACAGCCCATCCGAGAAGCCACCTATTCTCCTCCCACTCCCACAATTTTGTCATCCTCCTCCCACTTCTTCAGTCCTCTTGTGCCTGCTGGTTCTTCTTGCACCTTTGTAAGCACAGCAGATTTAGGACAGACCTAACTTGGTTGTGCAAAGCTGATTAAAACCAGAGGAAAAGAGGTGATGTAAAGAATGTTAATAAAGTTAATCTTGGATTAACAGCTGTATTCATCATACAGAAGAAGAGAAAGCATTTGTCGGGGGGGAGGGTGAAAGGGGTGAAAGAAATAGCACAACTTGTAGAAGCTACAGAGAAACGGCCAGGGCATGTCAATACTCCAGCACATCACGTTCACTGTGCTCTGCTACTGTGAATCACAGCACAAGGTTTTATGTACCAACCATGGGCATTCAGTCAATTTTAATTGTATTTCCTGTTGTGACATGCCTTTGGAAAGAGACGTTCTGGCTGAAATGTTTTCTTTCACTGTCACTTTTGCCATCTATTCAGAATCAAAGCAAATTGTAGAAAAATAGAGCCTTCAGAATGGCTGAAGCAGATTGTTATATGGCTCCAGTTAGCTCAAAGGAAAGAACAAAAAAAATCAAGTGGCAGCAATGCCTTTCCAAGACACAGCAGAGATGGATGCTGGACTGGGAATCACACCATTCCCTGTGGGAATGCAGTGGCAACAGGTTCTTTGCAGAGAAGGCTGGGCTTAACGTGGATCCACTCCCTGCTTGGTATAAGTACAGCATTAAATTGAGTACAGTTTGGTCCATAGCAAATCTCTGTGCTCTTGGGTGGGTTTTGAATCAGGAAAAAGCCAAGGCTCCCGTTCAGATAATGTGGCTGCCCACCAACTACCCTTCAAATTCAGATTAGACTGCAGGGACCACCTTTTCCTTCTGTGTTTGTACACCAGCTGCACCGCAAGCTTCTGGCCATAACCTCAAACAGTAATAAAATGACGAAGCCTGCAGCACATTTCTCATTCTGAAAGAACAAAAACCCCATCTGGAAACTGCAGATATATCAAGTTTATTAAGAGAGGATAAAATGATCCTTTTCATGCTATTAGTACTATTGACTTGTAATCTCTTGATGCAGTTTAGGTACTACGGAGTTTCAGACTTAATATTCTGCCCAGAGGATGATATAAAAGACATTATTGATTTCCACTCCCTATAAGCAGACTTTATCTCTATGTAAATTAAAGATTGTATAATATATTTCACAATATAGATTAGTTGTCATTCAAGCGTTGATCCATTCTCATACCAACAGGCAAGTTCCAGGCAATAACACACCCAATGAAATCTGCTTAGGCCTTTGCCCATTAACACACACATCTACAGGCCCATCATCAAACACCATAAGGAAAATTTGGGATGTATTTCTTGTGAGAGGAGTGGTGTACACAGCAGTGCTGCAAAAAGCATCACTCGCCATCATTGTTCTGGGGGAATAATTACCCTATTTTCACCTGAGGAGGACAGGGGAAGACAGCAGTCTTCCACCTACCAACTATTCAAATCCTTCAGATATTTGGAGAACTTGCAGAAGAGAGACAGCAGAACAGCAGCATCAACATGGTAAGGTGTCCCACACAGCACCCCAGCCAGCTTCTCCCCTAACACACACCTGGGGTTTGGGGAACGTGAGCACTGCCAACAGCTCTCCCTGTGCCACAGTGAAGCATTTCCTATGTGCTCTTCCCTTAGTGAACAGGCAGCATTTGTTTTCTCCTCTTCAGAGCGATGAAGACAGCAGTGGGACCCACATCTCAATCATTTGGCAGGGGAAAGCTTAACCCCGCCATGAATGTCCTTGTCACACACTGCGGGAAAAAAACCAAATGTTACTGGAGGCACTGGGGGTCACATCAAGCCTAGAGCAGCTTGGTTGGGCCCTGCTGCGAGCAGGACATTGGACAAGAGAAGTCCCGAGGCCCCCTCCTGCCTGAACTACCCTGTGATCGTATGAAAGAGCAGAGGAGATGCTTTCTACTAGGACTGGCTTCCAGCACACAAAGCACTGGAGTCCAAGGAAACAGCATTAGCTCTTGTTGCTGATTGTACTTCCCTTCCTGACTAGGAGGTGGGTTTCAAATCACCTCCCCATCCAAACCTGTGCTTGCACACAACAGAATGTAGGAAAACTTGAGTCTGCCAAAACCCCACTCTGACCCTCCAGTCCTTTTCTAAAAGGAAGCCACAAAACTCCCACGTCCTTGAAAAACAGCCTTATCAAAACCAACAAGGCCCTCAGATTATTTCTCATTAGGCTGCTGATAGGCATTAGAAAACCTCTCTGTGTGGTGAAATTCAAAGCACATCACAAAAGCAAGGGTGGAGAAGAACAACCAAGGTTTTCCAGTTTCACATTAGGCTCAGCTCCAGCCATTGGAAGTCCGATGATGAAACCAGCTGTGCAACTAGCTTCTTTCTTTAGTGATTTTTATTACCGTGTCACTCAGAAGCTGAACAGCACATCCACTTCTAGTCATACATCATCTTCCCTGTAAAAAGAGACTCACAAGATTTTTAACTCAAGCATTGCATTTACAGCAACACAGTTAGGCATTGATGGGCAGCATCCATAGGGCTCAAGCACACAACTGAAAGCAGTGGGCACAAAATGACACACAAGAGGTTCTCTCTGAACATCAGGAAATGCTCTTTTGGTGTGACCCTGACTGGGCCCTGGCACAGGTTACCCAGAGATGCTGTGGAGTCTCCCTCTTTGGAGATATTCAAAAGGCCTCTGGACATGGTCCTGGGCAAACAGTTCTAGGTCACCCTGCTTGAGCAGGGGGGCTGGATCAGATGACCTCCAGAGATTCCTTCTCATCTCAAGCCCCTTGTGATTCTGTGAATGAAAAGTTTAAAACAACCAGCATTAAGCTGCTGCAATTCACATCCCTCTCCCAGCTGCCTTCCTCCTCTTCATTTGTGCAAAGTCACATCACCTCACACCCAGGGCAAGCTCAGGGGACTTGTGAGGACATTTACAGGCGGGAGCTCAGCTGAGGTGCAGTAAGTTCCTCAGCTGTCAGACCTTGTCGCTCCAGTGGTTTTAGCTTCACGGCAGTTTTCCATTTCAGAGCACTTTGTTCCAAGTTTGTCAAGTACCCTGAGAGTCTGAGCCTCCAGCAGTCAGCACAGTTGCACATGCACTGAGATTGTGCTGTACATCCACTTTTACCACACTACCACTCGATTACGGAGAGAGGAACATCTCTCTCTATATAACTCCAACTTCTTCATCTCCTCTCTCTGTCCTCATACAGCTAAATTTTAATTAGAACAAACTCTTATGGTTTCCCCATTTGTCCACTGGAGGTCAGTCTCTTGCTACAGAAAGACTGTCCCTCTTACCTGGTGGGTCGGCAGGGGACAGAACTCTTAGAGCAGCACCTCATATTCCTGTCACAGGATTTTAAGGCTTTGGATACAAGATGAGGACAGGAGCCTAGTGCAGTCCATAATGGAAGCCTGCTCCTGGCATGTCTCTTCCCAATCAAAATGACATAAAGAATTGCAGGAAGCTCAGGTGTAGTGTTTTCCCAGCTATTGAGTAGGCTTGATCCAAAAGCTGCAAGTGCTCTCCTGCAGCTCTCCTGCCACCACTGCAGCGTTGCAGGAGCCAAGTGCCAGGCTCCTATCTCGGGTAAAAAAGCATCTTGTTGGGCAGGGAATTTGTAACTGATGATTGAGCATTTTGAAACATTTTCACACTTTCTGCATTACCTGGCTTTGTATTTAAATGGAATACTAAAGTGTAATTACCAGCCAATAGATTTTTACTATCTAGCTAATCCTACTTGGCTCGTGTGCCAGCATGAGCTCCAGAGAAGGCGGCTGTTTCGGCTGCTGCTCAGGCTGCGTAGGAGAGGTGCTGCACCACGCTGCTTTCAGCAACACCCTCTCATTAGCAAGGCTTCCTCAGCTACTGCCAACACTTTGCCAGACATTCAGCACAAAGACAGGGGGTTTGCCTCTCCCAGGCTGAGCAACAGATGATGTTGGAGGATGGCAACAGCAGCGGCCAGGAGTGAGCGAATGTGGCAAGGAAGGGTGAACAGCCACGAGAACGGGGCTGTTTGGGAGTCACACCCAGAGCACAGGCACTGCGCACGCACTGCAGTCCTTACCAGTACCGTAGTGTGGATCAGAAGCACTTTGGAAGCAAATCTGCTCACTGCGTTTCTCCATGCTGTAATTCCTATCATGGAGCAGCACATGAACTCAATTCCTGCCAGATGCAGGTAGGCACGAGACCTGCTGTCACTGCAGCTCCAGGCATTCAGTTTGCATGAAGCAGAACTGAAACCAAGCACCTGCTGTGCCCTGTTCTACAGACTGGCTCCCTTTGAGCCCCACTTCCGAGTCACTTGGACATGATCTCACCAGCCAGCTGACATCAGGGCTGTCTAGGCTGCAGCTTCAGGCATTAAGACTGATGAGATGAGACAGTCCCCATGCTGTGGATCTCAAGACCTGGACTTTCAAGTTCTGCTTTATTTTCTTTAACTTCCATGCTAAGAAATTAATGGTGCCTCCTGTATATCTTCAGTTCAGTCCTGCCAAGACCACTGATGTTCTCAGAGGGAGAATCTGTTCTTTTCATCCCACTGCCTCTCCATTTCATTCCATATATGATTCCTGAGGCAACAAATTTTTCTGCATCCTTTCTACAGCACTGATATCCCTGTTAGTATTCAAGCAGTTGGGTGAGAATAAATGGTTGCTGCCCAAACCCAGAGAGAAGCAATACCTGCAGCAGGCTGGTAATTGCAGCAATTGTGCAAATCTCACATCTGGAAGCCCTAAAACAGAGCAGCACTTTAGAGGTGTGCTTTACCCACATATTCTTTTTATATATCCTGCCACCCTGAGTACTGTATGTTTTGTTTTCTGAGCAGAACACATTACCAGTTCACTAGACTCCTTTAGCAATTCTTGTATTCATGAATTTTAAAAAAGACCTATTTACTATTTAAAATGTCAGCTTAAGTCTATTTATCCTAATCAGGTATCGAGGCCAGCAGTGCCGCCAGTGCCATTTGTACCCTCACGTCTCATCTGATCAGTGAAGGAAATAAAAGCTGAAGCAGGCAGATGGCTGAATCGAAGAGAAAGGTCATTGCATACTGCGGCTGATAAGGTGAAGAGAATAAAATAGGGAAAGTGATCTTCAGGGAAAAGGTTAAAACGTAGCCTCACCATTTGGAGGCTTCTGTATGGAGATAAAACAAATACAAAGAAAAGTATCACCAATTTCACCAAAACATCATCTCCTACTGTCTAGAACAGAAAAAAATCCTGACCTTTCTCTTCTTCCCTATCTCTGTCCTAAAAGTCTTTATTTTCCTGCCTCCCATTTAAGAGACAGAAAAAAGCCACAGATCTGTGCTGTTATTCTCCCTGTGTGAGGCATCCATGCTTAAATGCTTTTACTCTGCTAACACAGTAAATAAGCAGCAATGTTATAGACAACTCCCACATCTCCTATCTCAAATAATTCTAGCTGTTGGCAGCTGCCTCATCATTTGGTGTATTTTAACTAGGTTTGAAAATCCCTAAAGTAAGGATTTATTATCTCTTTCAGCAAAGTACAGAATAAATCTATCAAGCCATATAAATAATTCACATAAATTCTAGAAACACAGCAAAGAATATAGGACAGGAGGGGCACCACTGGAGAGGGATGGAGCATCCTTTACATAAAAGCATGTGGTAGACCTAAATTCAGTTTTCTAAGCAGACCATGTCAACTTATAGAATAAAGATGGCTCTTAAAAAAATTTTAAAAGCCTGGGTTGCCATGATAGTCACTGGGGGTTTTAAACAGAGTATAGAGGAAGATCAAAAATGGGATACTGCTTTCAGGTAAACATTTGTCTGATGGCAGTCGGTTGGGTACAAAGCAGCAATCTTGCTTATCTCTCTTAAAACATTTGTGAAATGTCTCAGTGGTGCTTTGCATCACTTATGGCAACTCAGTGACTGGTACTGGGAGGAGCAGTGAGCCAGCAGGATCCAGGTATTTTAAGGTAAACCCCAAATGCCCCAAGGAACTGCAGACATTTCTAACCAATCAAGATCACATCGCAGCACAGCACTGCACACATTATACACCTTAACAGTCTCGACAGTCAGATTAAATATTCTGATGAACCTATACAAAAGTTCTTCACAGCAATACAAAAACTTCGCCATCTGCTGTAAGCAAAACTTCTAAACCTTTGTTACAGCAAAACGTGCCATAAATACAAATCATGTAGAAGTAAATGTATTGGGAAACTTTAACAGCTATCCTTGAAAGTGTTACTTTGGTTGTCATTCTGAGAATATGAAACAAACAAAAATCCATCTTCCTGAAAGACAGAAATAATGATTACAGCATAATGGCAACCATAAGCAGTTCAGCCAGCTGTCTGAAGGCACCCTAACAAGAGTTTTAGGAAGCGTACTAAACTTGGAAGGAAACACAAACAGAACAGAAAAACAAACCAATGCAGGTATAGCTGAAAAAAGCCCAAACCAGAACAGAGAAAATGAATACAAACAAACCTGAAAAAGTGTCCCAAGCGAGGCTAAGGTGAGGCCTCACATGGTTGGAATAAGCAGCAAATTCAGGAAGTCGCACTTCATCACTAAGCTAAGCCTGTGATAAACAATCACTCCTACCATCATCCTCCTCCGTGGAGAGGAAAAGCCGTGCCCTGAAGCAGCATCCCTTTTAACACCCACTGGTACCAGCACAGTCACAGAACAAGGATCCATCCAAGGGAAAAACACCATGGCCAACCAACCAAGCCATAGGTCCTTCTGAAACAGGGAAGGGGAATATCCTTGGCTGGTAACATGCAAACCACCTACTGAAAACCAGGAGGACGAGACTCAACAAGAGGAGGAGGCAGAGGGACAGGTCGCAGGTGACAGCCCATGCTGGGCTGTGGAGTTCAGGAAAGCAAGGGCACTGCCACCATGGCTGGTGATGGCATCCAGTTTGTGAAGGGTGACAAGCAGTGGGCATGGGCCATTCAGCAAGTAGAGAAGGTGACTGGTAAGGGACTAAAAAGTTAAACTCACTAGAGAAATCAAACATTAACAGCAGGATGACTCAGGAAACTGACTAAAAAATTCATCAGCACTGGCAGATATCAAGAGAGCACCTGATTTCCAGGAACAGAGGAAAGAGATGAGTTCTGCCACCCCCTTCAGTGAGGTTTGGCAGGACTTCTGTTCAGAGTTGTTGCCCCAGACAGAGGGGACAGGCTGCCCAGTATTAACTGGCATTAGGGTAACTCGGGCAGATTCCCAGGCCTCTCTTCCCTCCTCTACTTCACTGGCAACGAGTGACTGCTGCACAGAGCAGTTTTCACATGGTGCAAAAGCGCAGAGCAATTGAAATGCTGAGTGACTCAAGCAACACGCTTAAGACAAGCTGCTGAGACATCTCAAAACAGTTACCCTCAGCTCTAATCTCCAAATCACTCTGCACATAACAAGAGAAAAGCACAGAACTCCACCCTGCTCTGGCTAATCAGATAAGAAGTTCTCTATCTGCAG
Source organism: Rhagologus leucostigma (assembly GCA_013397725.1). Taxonomy (NCBI): domain Eukaryota; kingdom Metazoa; phylum Chordata; class Aves; order Passeriformes; genus Rhagologus; species Rhagologus leucostigma. The sequence goes on along the minus strand of VZTD01001509.1, from coordinate 836,750 downwards.
CAGTAAGAATTAATCTCCAAGAGACTACTATATTTAGCTAAGAATCTTAGGAGTGACTTCTCTTCTTACATAGCTGAAAAGCCCAGCCCAGCACAAACCTGAGAGTACTTTCCACTTGTAGGAGTGCACGTCTGTGTCACCCACAGATGAGAACACATTTCGCCAGAGAAACCACACGAAAAGACATTCTTTGTGTGTTAGTACAGAAAGCAAGATATTCCTTCTGCCTGGTTTGTACCTAAAGGACTTCTTTTTCTCAGTGTTCTTGTTCTTTCTCCTTTTTAATGAAAGATGACAGTCAATTGAGAACCCACAGTCCTTCTGGACTACCCACACTTCCTTTAAAGTCCAAGGAAACTGGGAAGGGTGTTCAGTGATAAGCTCAAATCTCTCATGACTATTCTGTGGCAGACACCAGCACCTGAGGGATTCTAGCAGGGATCATAATTTATTTTCATTCCCTGTATATGACTCCAGTGTTTAAGTACCTGAGTGCAGATCTGCCTCAATATGCTAAAAATCCTTGGACTTTGGTGCATGGGCACGTGTGAGTTTATGTTTGTATGGACTCACTCTTACCAAGAACGCCTCAGACTCAGAAGTGAAAATTCACAACCCCACAGGGCAAGCACCTTTCCCCAAAGCAGACTACAGCAGGCTGAATTTATTTGGTTTTTCAGAAGGAAAAAATGTGTAATGTCACCTTAAAAAAAAATTCACTGTAAAAAAACATCTCTGGATAAGCTGTTCTAATATTTATTTTACTTCCTGGCTAGGAACTAATAGCTCAAAATTTAATTTGTGCAACTTCAGCTTCCAGCCAAAAGATTCTAATGAAGTCTTCATTATTATCAGGTTTACACTCAGTTCAGTTTACAGTGAGGTTTTAAACATTTTTAGAAATTACATCTCTGTTGTATCCTGAGGTATGTTATTTCAAGGGGAAGAGAATGCCTCTTCATTATTAAAACAGTGCCCAGCACAGGAGAGAGAACTGAAAAATAGATCAAGAACCAATTTCCCAAGGAGACATTTCCCTTCCTCCCAATTCCATCTGCATACTGCAAATGTGCTCAATTTGGAGCTTGTTCTCAACACCATGCACCCCCTCTTACAATGAAGGTGTTTTTCTTCTCCATTCATCTTGGTAAAGAGAAACCTCAAATACCCAAAAATCCAGTTCAGTTTAGTTCCATGACAATTCTTTAAAATTCAAAGGACAACCACAAAAGCTCTAGAAGCCGCATGCTGAGCGACCATCACTCCTAAGTCCAACCAAACTCCTACAAGCAGTTCTAAATGCTTTACTAAGAGAACCTTTGAACCAAAAAATTTCAAGCTTGCATATTCAGTTTCTATGTAGAATTGGGGTCTGTGCTCTAAATTATTTGAATTAAGTTCAAATCAAAAAGTGGGAAATTTGAGAGAAGTACGAACTGAGTGCCAGAGGGACTGGAGTTTTCAGTTGAACAGAATAAAGATTAACTTATTTTCGCAAGAAGCAACTGAGTCTAAGATGCATAAACAAATCTGTTTAATTTACAATTAGGCTACTATATTACACAATTGGTTTATATAAGTTCTTCCCAGTAGGACGAAAAGCCTCTCCTGTCTTTAATCTGATTACAATTAAAAGATTAAAGTACTTTTCTAGTAGGCCTACATGGGTTTGTATTTTACAGTATTGTGCTTGGTGTCACTAATCTACAAAGATGACTTAGTAAAAAAGTGGGCAAGAAGACTTGCTGATAGAACTTGTATTTTCTGTCTTGTTCTTTCTGAAAGCAGAGCTGGCATTTAATGCATTTCACTGAAAAAAACCCCCCCTAAAGCTACCTGTAGGGAAATTCATACCTGCTCAGACCAGGCAGGAACTTGGAGCTTGAATCAAGGCTGCAAAAGAACCAAGTATGGATGTTAGGAGGAGCAGCAGTACCTCAAGGGAGGTTTTGTAGACTCCAGCCTTCCTCCCAGGAACCTCACGGTTCCTTGGGATCATAGATAGCATTTGGAAGCCTTACATTTTCATTTCTGTTACTGGTAAGTTAAGATAAAGATGAACAGCAAAATCTTATTAATCCAAGGAAAGAAACACAGGATCAAAAGTGAGATTTTATTCGTATTTGTTACTTATGCACAACCCGAAGTATGATAAAACTGATAAAAACAGCCTAGAATAGTGTTTACATCACTAAATTCAATTCACATTTTGTCCATAAAATACCAAAAGGAAAATGACAACATTGCAGGTTCAGAAAAACAGGTTGGCTACTATGACTGAAAAATCTACACTATCTTCACTGGTCACAAGTGATTGCTTGTTTAATGCTTATTATTTAAAATAAGCACAAATTACAAAATTTCAAACACACCCAACTTCTGTACTCATAAAATATATCTTCTGTCATATCAAATTTCAGTAGATTGGAAAGAATTTTCTGCTGAGACATTTCATTTCAGCATGTATCAAAAGAACATCAAGAGTGCTCTCACCACCTACACAGTGATGTAACACTGAGGTCCCAGTTGCACCTTCAGCTACGTCTCAGAAGAATCATTTGCAGGCCACTGTGCAAGCACAGCATGATGGTAAGGACAAGCCATCTCCCACACGGTGACAAAAACCACCATCAGGCTACGGCCTAAATTCTGTCCTCCCTGGTGGACACACAGACCTCAGACTTCAGGACACAAAATAAAGCAGACTTCAGCTCTGCATTTTAAGGCAAAGACAAAACCAGCTCCAACTGGGACGGAGATCAGCGAGTACCTTCAGCTGCCCCTGGTTACCAAGAGCTGCAGTTGCTCACCACTATGCAGAGATTGGTCGTATTTTGTGTGATAAATTTTAACACCAGCACTGAGGCAGCACGTTACCCCTCTACCATACAGGCAGCCACCACGGATTGAAACATCATATGCAGATTAAACAGCAATGCAGTAACCAACAGTTTGCATGCAAACATCGCGTTAGACTGTTACATTCTCAGGACTAAAACTGTTAATGGTGTAAACACAGGTTAGATAATCACCTTCCATTTCTCTTTTTATTTTACATACTTCTTTTAAGAACAGACGGGGGGGCCTCACGGAACAAAGGAGCTTTACCAAATGTTAGACCTGGAATTACAGGGACTTCTGTCACAAAGATTAAAATTGTAATCTGGTAAGGAAAGAACTCTTCCCCTGCTATGGATAAAATTTAAAAGCCTCATTGGGCAAAGCAGCAGCCTGACTCTTGGTCCAGAAGAGAGGGAAAAAAAAAAAAGATAAAACCCACTTTAATACTGCACTGCTGATTAAAAAAAAAAAAAAGGAAAACAGAGACAGTCAAAGCAGACTTTATGGCAGCAACTATTCCTAGGAAAGGACCAAAAAAGTGTGTGTATATATATCTGTGGCATAGTACCTCAACAGCCATCAAAACTGCTTTAACTGCCAGTGTTTTGTCCATGAGATGTACTGGGAAAGAAATACATTCAAAGTAAGAGTTCTTAGTAAATGTGCTACATGACTACACATGTACAAATCAACAACAACAGAACTTATTTACACACATTTATACCTACAGGCATAAAGACCAAGTTTAATACTTGTGAAATGTATCTGATTGCTAGATCTAGACTGTTCCAATCTTTAGTCATAACAGTAGCACTTCTGCACTGCAATAGCCACAGGGTTTCAATCAGGTCTGTCCTGCATCCAGTTGATCTTCTCGTAAGACTGAAAAGCTCTACAGGTATTTTTATTTTCATTTGTAACACGGACATGCATCTGCTACCCAGCAGAGACTTCCCAACACTCTTCCCAACAAGTAGCAGCAACTTAGAGCTGGTACTGTTACAGACATACCCTGTCTGCTCACCAAATGTTCTTCTTGGATCATGTGGATTCATTCTTCAAAGCATACATTTCATCATCTGCTACATTTTTAAGATAAAAAGGAAGATAGTATAAAATCAATTCTGTATGCATAAAAACTTAAGCCCAGAAGTGGTTAAAAATAGACTAAGGTGGGCATAATTAGTACCTAATAAAAAAAGCTAAAAGTCACATTTATGGAACTCAACACTTCACTCAGCCATACAGTTAACTGCCCTCAAAGACTAACAACCAGACCAATTCACAAGTAGCTAAGTTGCTTACATAATTAAAAGAATAAGATGTAAAGTCAAAAAAATATATTTTATCCCTTCAAGAACAGGAAAGTAAAATAAAATGCTGGTTCTGTAACAGTGCAACAACTGCAGCATATTTTGCACGCAGCACGAGAGTTGCTACATTTAGTGGCACTTAAGTATTATGCAGTAAATACTGAAAGTAAGACAAGTTTCTGATCTGCATAAGCATAATCACATCATTATTAACCAGAGTTGCTAAGCTACAGCATTCTGAATAATACCAATTCAATTTTAGCACTTCCCTCACTAGCTTTAATACATGTCAACGTCCTGCTTTACATCTTGCTAAGAAAGCAATCACTGAAGCCAAGTATTTCATGTAGTTGCCAGTAGGCTTGGACCACGTTCAATCTGACCAGTCGTTCTCATCAAACTCAGAGTCGTCGTCGGAATCGCTGTACTCCACGGCAATGCGCCTCGACAGGATGGTGGCCACGTCATTGCCAACGGGCTCGCGCTTCGCCTCCTGCTCACGCTGCTCCTGCACCTTTTTCAGCTGGATTCCTGCAGAGACAGTAACTCTCAGACAAAGCTTTCCAGGCAAGAGATTTCATATTTGATGCTGCTACTGGTGAGCTTGTATTCCAACAATATACTCAGGAAGAAGGAGGGGAAAAAAGAAAGCAAGCATTGAGTTAAGAGAGCCTCCCTGAGCAAGGAAGAGGGAAGGACAAAAAAGGCAGATGGGAATTAATTCTCAGAGACTGAATACTTCTGGACTTCTAAAACTGCCAACAATATGTTAAACCTAAATATTCAAGACTATACAGGTCATTTTGATTGGAAGATGGAAGTTTTCAAAATTGTACTTGGAAATACCATTAGACTTACAGCTCCATATTGTAAGCGAGGTCAGGAAGAGCCATAAGTCACTGGTTAAAAAATCAGTGGGCTGAAGCCTGGTGTTGGGTAACTCAGCTCTTCTGAACAGAAGCAAAAATCCATGTACATCTACTGGCACTTTACATAATGAACACAAGTGCTGTGTTCATTAGATTATGTCCACACAAACACTAGAACATGCTTGACAAAGCTGTGCATCTTTAGGCGTTGGAAAATGACCCAAAATCATGGCTGACAAATGTCAGAACAGCTGTGTGCTACCTGTGGTTAATGAAATCTGCCCAGCTGGGAAAAGAAGCCATAGACTCATTTCAGTGGAAAACACTGTGCTCTCATTGAAAAAAAGGAATACCTAAAACTCAGTGTGCACTTACCCATCCTGATGGCAGCCAGAAGATCGCTCCGTGCATCACTCATCGGTGCCTGCTTCGCCTCCGACGCCGGAGGGCCGTGCATGGGGGAGGAAGAGAGGGACGCACCTGCAGCAGGAGGGCCTGGAGGGGGAGGAGGTGGGCCGGGAGGAGGAGGAGCAGTGACAACAAGCCCACCAGAAGGAGGAGGATGAGTAGCTGGATATGTAGAGCCAGACACCAGTCCGGAATGGGAAGATGGCACAGGAAGCTGAAGGGGACTGACAAATGCAGTTTGTGCTGAAGGAATCATAGGCGGGGGAGGAGGAGGGGGAGGACCTGTAGGATTGTAATAATCCACCATCTGAGCTGGGAGCATCCTATATAAAACAGAACAAAAACATTTAATGCATTCAAAGTTAGAGAATCATCGCTCCTTAAACTGCACTCATCCAACCTCAGGTACAATAAAAATCAAAAGCAATTTAAACTGGTGACTTAAATATGCAAGTGATTATACGTGTATGAATTGTCAAATATTGGTGAGATACTGAGATTTAAGACAAATGTTGAAGTTAAAGTCCTTTCAGCACTCTACAAAGTGAGCTTTTTATCTTAATTCTCCTGCCTAGTTAAGTATAAAGCTGCGTTTCTTATTAAACATCTACTCTGTGGGACTGTTAAGTACAAAGACTTTGATGAAGAAGGGACCAAGAAAACTGCAGACTACGCCCTTCAGTTCCACAGAAGGCCAAGAGATAACAGAGAACACAGACATGGGGAACAATGGAAAGTACGAAAGGAAAGATTTACCCAAAGGTAAATGTATCTCATGTGCTTCTTCGGTCAAGTTATCAGTTTAAATACCATTTAATTGAATTGATACATTTGATTGATCCTTTAAATAGGAAGCACAGGGAAGAGCTCATTTCTTTCTTAAAATGTCATTAAAAGAAATCTTAAGCAGAAAATAAGTAAGAATTGATAAGAGTTTTGAAGTAGGTAAAGAACTAGATACAGGAGACAGGAGTTGAAGCAAAGTGACTGACGACACTGAGTGACACATGCCAATGTAGGACAACTGCAACACCCCGACAATGGTCACGGACCTGAGGACTAAGCACAATAATGTCTTACACACTGGAAACAACAGAGAAAGGGCAAGCTGGAGCAGTCACTCCTAATTGAGTCATCTGCAGCACGATAGCCATGAATCAGGCAAATGCTATCCCCAGGATGCATCAAGCAAGGATGACAAACCTTGGCTTGCACAGTATAAAACAACACCGGCAAGAATGACTACAGCTTTCCTGGGGTTACAACTTGAAAGTTTAAGCTATTTACACAAAAGAACAGACAGAGACTCATTAGAAAACAGATGTTTTGTTGCTACAGGAGAACCGTAGTCTGGAGAAAGCCTTCCTTCAGAATGCATTCAGGCAAAGTGTCTACACAGGGCTTTGATAAATCTCTTATCTTGAATTAAAAAGTGGCATTCCTCCTGTGGCAGTACAGAATTTGTGTCTGAGGAGACCCCTTCCAATTCTATCACAAGCTCCTCTAAAAAGTCATTTCAGGGATGCAAGAGACTGCCACAATCAACAATACTCTTTCTGCACATTTCCTGAAGTTTAAAATATTATCCAAATTATCCTGTAACTACTTTCCACTTTAAAGGAAAATTATCCCCTCTTCAATATTGTATTAGGCATCCTTAATATTTTACAACCATATTGACTTCACCATATTCAATACACACTTGGTTATTTCTGCTTTCACTATTTCTTCACATAAATTCAGTTCATACATAGAAATTATACCAATTTTCTTCTGTCCTCCCCAAGGAGGTAACTAATGTATTTGGGGTCTTTTTGTTCGATGCATTAGACGTTACGACAGTTATGAAAAACGTGCATTCCTCTGGTTTTGCCAAGAATCCACTGGAATAAATCAGGAGGTTTACCCATATTCTGCTGGTACCACAGGTACTGAGCTGTGCTGGCCATCTGAAGGCTGGGGTGGAGGTGGAGGTGGTTGCTGAGGTCTGTTTAAAGTGGCGTGTCGTACAGTGGTGGAGGGTGGTCTGTATTCATGCTCATGGCTTTGGGATGCTGCCATGTACTGGGGACCATCTCCTGCTCCATATGACGGCATTGCTATCTGCTGATGGAGGGAATGATTCGGAGTAGCAGGATAAGAATAATCTGTAACATCAGATGCATGGGACCTAAAATTAAAGTAAATTGATGCAGAAGAACAGATTATGTGAGTGTAACAGGGTATTATCTAAATAACTGACAAAAGAAGCTAAAAAGAATACAATCAGCATTATTTTTCTTGCAAGAGGACTCCCCGATTTATCAAGCACCGCTCCCTCTTAAGTCCACAGAAAGCGCAAGAATTTTAGTAGCCATAAGGAAGCTTATGGTTTTTGTCAACGATTTTGACGTTGGAAATGATAATACTTACCAGCCTGCCTCAAGTTAACAATGGCAGCAGAAAAAGAAAAGCAATACTACAAGCACTTGCCATTATGCAGAAGTTCGAATTTTACCAATGCAGAGAAACCCAATTTCGAAAGTTAGAAAACGCTTTTTATTTTGTTTGCACAATTAATTTTGTTGGAAAGGCTTAAAGAAACTGGGAAATGTAAGTATTAGTTGCGCAGAGAGTTCATAAAGATACAAAGTCTAGGATGCTCTGTCAAATAAGCCCAAGAGAGGGAGCAAAAGTATCTTTTCATCCCATTACTGTGAAGACTTGTTTTAGTAATGAACAATGGTGCAGCCTGGCTTTTAGTGAACACAGTAAACTGATGCACTTATCTGTGAGACTGGAAGCAAGGTAAGCAACAAAAAGCCAGGGCTTCGAGTAAAACAAAATAACAAACCCTTTGGGCATTTTGTCCTCTTTCATGCTTCCTGCCTGTTCCATTTTCTTTGCGTCACTCATGAACTCAATGCCCATTTTCCTTCTCTCCCACTCTTCTTTTCTTGTTCTTACTTTTCTCACATTAATTTGCTGGTTTCTGTTTGGATTCAGCTTGTGTTTCTCTCTCTAAAGTACAATAAGTATAACAAATACATTGTAAATTGCCACAGTCCAAACACTGGGATGTCAACATTTAATGCTTAAGTCTTAGAATTAGCAAACGAGAAATACAAGCATTTTTTTTTTCACTTTAGCATTGGAAAAAAACCCACAGTATAACCAAATACACTTTTTTGGGACCTGACTTAGAAAACACTGCTCATGCAGTAGCTGGCAGCATAAAAATGTCTCTCAAACCAGTGCATATTTCTATACGTATGGGTTTTTATAGCTTAAGACTTCTCCAAGACGAAAAAATAGAAAAGCCTTCTCTCCACCTCACTACCATTCGCAGAATTAACCCTTCATGGATGTTAAACAGACTTCAGGATTCAATCTCAGGTATCTGGTTCACTGAAATGTAAAATACTCCATAATTTATAATATATGAAATGCTTATATAAGTACAAGGTATCTGTCATACCACAACATCAAAATCCAACACAGAGATGCATCCTACAATTTCTGCTTAAAAAAATCCTACAGATTGCAAATACCGCAGATATCTGCAAACAGCCAAATACACGCTGACACTGCTGGGAGATAAAAACAAATCACTTCAATATGATAATTTAAACTCAGGAATCCTGGAAGCAAGGTGTTAAATCTGTAAAAAAAAAGACTCAAAATGTGTGAAACAGAACTCCTGATGAAAAAATCCACACCTTTTACTAGATCAACCTATGGAAAGCTTTGTCAGTCTGTAGTGTTTCATTAAGACTAACAGGAGACAAAGTTTTGCATTAGAAACTGTTAAAAACAAACAAACAAACATAGGTTTTTAGACAGGGAAGGGGTCTGAATACATTATTGAAAGACCAATAGCAATATTAAATACTATATTCCAATTACAAGTTCATTACTTTTCACAAAGATCACAGTGTCACAAAGTTCTGAGCAGGTTTTTTTTAAAAGTAATCACCACTGGACAGTGGACTAAAGCTATCAGTCCACAGTCTTGCAGTAGTAGCCACCTCCTCAACCTGGCCATTTAACAATTTAAACACTTTTTCCAGTGGACTCTATTATTTCTATCTTTATTGCTAGCAGTTAATCACAACAGACAGAGGAAATAAAATAAGTGGGAAAACCCTCTGGTGAGACCAGCTTAGTGAAAAAAATAAGACACATCAGGTAACTCCCACTGAGCTCAAAGGGAATCTCAGTCAATCAAGATGAATTCTGCTGCATATCTCTAAGCAGAGATTTTTGTTATTTCAAGCAGTAACATCTCATCTGGTTTTGTAGCTTGCTTTTTAGACTAATGTAACATTAATAAGCTGAACTCTTCTCCCACTGAAGCATTCTGTTACAGGCAAAAGTATTCTCAACTGAGTAGATCACAGAAGAATATTTATTAAGCTACTAGCAGAGCACCAAACAACAAACGAGACACAAAGGAAGAGCTACTGACATTTTCTAGTAGATGCTTAAATGCTTTTTTAACTACAGCTACTGAAGATCAAATATAAAGCATGCAGACAACACTTCTTTCTCTGCAGTGCATAACATTATGATGACAAGATGCTCATGTGAAGCTGAGGAAGAAAAAAATCATTACAGGATCCATTATGTCATTTATGCTTTAAAATAATTTTGAAAAGAACGTTTTAAACATGCATTGTATGTTTTGTCTAACTATTCCCATCCTGTAAAAACACCTAATTCTACTCAGTACTGCTGAACATACAACTGTGGTATAACAAACAGCTTTGCTGTAAACAGACCTAGTATCTGGGGACAGTGATCCCTCGGAAGATGCTCCATGGTACACACTTTGAGATAACCTGTTGTCAGGTCTAAGCTCTTTGTCATATGCCATCATATTCCACTCCTGGCGTCTGTTCCTGGCTTTTCTAACCTTTTTCACCTCACGGGTGGTGCCATCTATACGCTTTTGCTCCTAATGGCCAAACAAAAGAAATAAAGCATGCAAAGAGAGAGAAAAAAGGAAAGGGAAAAGGCTGGTTAAAATGCAGTTAGAGTGCATGAAAATAAGACCAGATTTACAGATGAAGCCAAGACTTCATAAAATTTCTCTGCACTGAAAATAAGAATATCTCCTTGTGCTATGAACTTCATTAGTAGCAGGACTTTTGATTTGCCTTTGTTCTGTATGATGCACATGCTACTGTGATACCAATCTACTAGTTTTCCTAATACAGAAATATGACCAATTTTAAAAGCCAGAAAGTTTAACTTCTTCTGACATCATGTCTTTTATTTATACCACCCTGAAGCACTTGTAATCTTCTGTTCCTGCAAATCAAACTTCTTATGTTTGAGAATGTTAAATAAGCTCAGGGCTATTCTGGTTATTCATTAACAGTCACAATCAACAGGGCCTGGGGAAGTATGGAGAAATTGGACACACTTTCCTATTCCATAGTCTATGTGAAATTACTTTTGTTTGTTTTAACTTCCTCTCCCTTCTTAGATCTGATTAACTACCAAAATTCCTCCTAGTTTCTCCTCATCATTGTTTCCCATTATCTTACATAAAAATGAATTACACTAATTTTCTCTGCAGTGAGTCAGTAATACACAGGCCAGCAGTATATTACAGCTTGATAGGTTCACGGCAAACGTGTCTGCTTATATTTTTCAATATAACATCAGGCTCAACCAATGTCAGTGTTTATCTCACTTATTTATCTTTACCTCACTGATAGAAAGATCTCCTAGTATCAGGACTCAATGCTTTCACACCTTGGAAGTGTTGTCCTTACCTACTTCTGACCACTCAGTATGAATATAAAAATCATACTGGTGCTTCAGTACAAAAAATGAACAAGTTTGCTCAATTCAGACCGAGAAGGGTATTTATCTGCTACTCCTTTTCTCAGTATTCATGAGAGCATAGGGGTTTTTTTAATCAGCTCTAGATCCCACACCTCAGAATGTGTGTTTTACCTATTAGTAGGTTGGCATTAGGCTTTTGGCTGCTAGAAAAATAGTTTCTCATGAAAAATATTATACTGCTATTCTGAGGATGCAGTCAGTGAATTGTATTGAGAGAAGAGCTTGGTCAAACTCTGGTAGGCAAGCCTTTTACTAGGGAATCTAGACCCACAAAGTAAGGGTTAAGAGTTGGAAAGCTAGCTCAACAAAAAGTGCATCACAGATAAACACAGGTTTTTTACTCCAACTGTCAAACAGCACTGAGTAAATAATTCTGAAATAATACTTGGCATTACATAACTAACAAAAAACTACCGAATGGCTTACTCGCCCTTGTTTTGGTTCTCTTGCTCGTTCATGCATGTTTGCATGAGGGACCTGCTGATCCTGCTAACATTAAGAATGACAGAAGAGACTTCCTCAAGTTCAACACCAAAATGTTTTGACAACTCTTGCTCATTCCTACAATAAACAGATTTTTGGTCTGATTTATGTTAAATAAAGATGATCATCTTGGTTCTTCATGAGTTCCCCCAAAATATTTTTCCTCCACAAACTTTTTAGAATCACACCCTTCTTATGTCTGATAACCACTTTTTCACATCAAATCCTGCCAATACAGGATTTGGAGTAGAAAGGACACAGATTCAGTCATGCTTTATTTTAAAAATATAGAGTTTTGCTAATTGCCATGATTGCATATATGCTTGTTAAAAGCTTTACATCTAGCTTTTTCAATTACTTGCTGCAAATGTTTTAAGTTTTTTTAATTTGTGACTTTTATCCTGATTCATTTATTAAGATTTTGCTACTGAGTCACGTTAGATTTGAGAAGAAAGTCCAAGTAAGCCTTTTGGTTCATTGAAAACACTTAGTTTTGTCTTCTTTCAGAACAATAATTTCGTCATTTAGGGATTACAACTACCTATTTCTTGCAAGATTCTAAATAAAATAAATATCCACCTTTTGATCAATATATGATGCCACTGAGAAGACAATCATTTTGATACAATTCCTGTACAACCACGAGTGCTTACATGACTGCTTACAGTTACTGCTTACTATTTAAAAGTTTAGTTTTAAAGAGATCTTTGTTTTTTTATGAAAAGGTAAATACATATGGATGTATAAACAACAAAAAATAAATACAAAGCTTAGCTGGTTTTAATTGGATCAGATTTCAACTGGATAAGTTGTTCCAGACCAGAATCTGTAAGCATGCTAATGAATAAATACACTGGAATCCTTTTTACTGAAGCAGTACTAAACCCTACTGCTAGTGATTTTTTGATTAAATACTGTATCAATGCATCTCTAAAACATTAAATGTCTTCCAAAACAGTGGGGCAGCCCTATTAGTAGCAGCTGACAAAGCTAAATATACCTCTAAGAGTAATTTTAAGTCATTTCAGTAGCAGTTTCATACCCTTGACAATGGTGACAGCTCTAGCTTTACTACCCAGGGCAAAGATGACAGAGCTCTAGGGGAGCTGAAGCCTTTCTAGATAACTACAGTTTAAAATATTCCTCAGGAAATTAAAGTAATATTAAGAGGAGTTACTTTTTTTTAACCAAGTGTAATAGAAGCTATGGCAGACAAGTGAGTGCTGTAGATCAAGCTGGAAAACAGGTACATCATTCAAGCTGTCAGGAAATTATTTCAGCAAACACAAAACATATTAGAGCCTTCAAACAAGGTTAAGTTAATTGTAAGTTTGATATTTGGATCAAGAATTAGCAAATGATATTACAAGCACCTTAATAAAGAATTAAGAGCTAGTAACAGAAAGTAGCTTCAGCAAGTATTTGCAATACTTTCAAACAACTGGAAGCAGGAGGCACAAATTTATAAAATCCTATCAAAACACAAGTCATCAAGAACGATTTCTGAGATACAAACTTTCCAAATTTAAAAATTTTTACTTGTTTAAATAGCTAATTACTCTCAGATAAAAAGCAGGAACAATAAAAAGCATATTAGAACAACTTTCCTTTGTTTAATCACAACTGCCCCAGCTACAGTCATTCAATTCAGAATACTACTGATACATACCAAGTCAAAACTACACTGAACTCAGACACTGATCTACTGAAAGGAAAAAAACTGACTACACAGATTTTAAAGAATTAAAATTACAGTTTTGTTCAGAAAAAACTTCACCTGAAGGAGCCAAATCAGAGGAAGCCTGTTAGAATTTTTCAATTAAACTGTATACAAAAACAGAAAGTATGGTATTTGAGGCAAGAAAATTAAACTACTCACAAACCTCCTGCTGCAATAGCTTGAGCACTTAGGGCAAATTACCAAAATAATACTGGAAACCTGATTCTCTGGTGCAGGGACTACTCTCAGATTTCAGTGAGCACCTGAAAAATTGAGGCTAAAAACTAGCTGTATTTGGTCAGCTGAGTAGGATGCACTTGGATGTCTAGCTTGTAATTTGCTAAACAATACACATTTATTTCACTTGCACAGTTTTTCAACAGCTATCAACTTTTGTGCTTCTGCAGAGTACAACTTGAGTAAGGAATTCTCATTTAATAAATTGAAAATTTAAGTTCAGCTACCAAATTGTTAAATGCTCTGGATTCTGCTACCATAAGGACAAGAACAAAAGAAAAAGGACATTTGGTTCAGCAACCTGTGGAACAAAGTGTGCCTGGGAAACATCTCACCCAAACCATCCTGCTCTCCAAAGGACCCAGATCATGAAATGCTCATTTGCAAACCATCTTCTGGAAAGCCAAAACTGAGATTTCTTCCTGTCACAAAGTGAAACTTTATCCATGCTATCCATGCAAACTCAAGTCTATGCTGCTTTCTTCTTAGTTGGACTTGGCATATATTTAATCAAATCAAATAGTACTTCAGCTAGAATTTATCAAGGAGTATTTCTGTGATGTATGGCTATAATCCTACATGACTGGAATTGAGCATATTTACATTTGGTTTGTACACTGTAAGAAGACAATTAAAATCTACAAAAAATATACCATGGATGGAAATAAGCGGGATGTGTTGCCTAAGATAAAATCTAAAAGCAACTTAAATACATAAAGTAGTTTTGTAGAAATCATTCTAAAGGAATAAAGAAATGTTCACATCATTTTATAAGTTCTTATAAGAGCATCTGTATTTTTTCTTTTAAAATCAGAATGGAAAAAATGGGAAATCGAAATTGAAAAAACTGTAATTCCAATTCCTTTCCTCTCCCATTACAATGTCTTTTTCTGGAGCACAACAGGGCTGTTTTTCTGGGTACCAATAAGCAGATGCTGGCAAAGGATTCAAGAAAGTATCTTGGAAGATAACTACAGTACTCCTAAAATTCAATTTGCTGCCTTCTTAAAATAGACAGGATAAGCTATAAAAATGGAATGCACTGAATCTACAGCCACACAAAGAGGAACAGTCTTTCCACGCACACAAACTAAGTATGACCTGGCAATCTTTATGCCTGGACAACTGCACATAAAATTGTAATGCACAAATGTGCTATTATGTTTCTGCTTTTACCTTTTGTCTCCTCTTTTCTTTTCGCTTATCTTCAGTATCTTGTAACATTTTTTCTTTCCAAAGATCAAAAAAATAAGAAGGATCGGTATAGAACTTCAATCCATCTTTTTTATCATCCCTGGAAAAACAGCAGAAGAAAAGCTAAAAATACATGAATTAGTACATGAATTAGTTTTAAATACAGAAAACTTATCTTTGATGATCATCAAGCCTCAAGCTGATCAATAACAACCCCTACTAACTGCATGTCCATAAACAAATACCACCACTGCTTGTTGCAGCAGAAAGAACACATCCTTTGGTCATAAAGCCTACAAATTTACCTTCCAGTTAAAAATTCCTAAAAATTAAATACACTACAAATGCTCTGATATACCATTCTTAAAAAAAAAAATATTTATTGCAGATTCAATTTTATACAGACACCTCACAACGTAGTACCTCTCAAAAGTTGAGGAACACAATAAAACCCTGTTGTCCACAACCCTTCAGACAAATTGCACTCATTTCATGAACAACAATAATGGAAATAGGAAAACAAAACAGAAAACACAGTCCTGCTTGCTGCCCTTTTATTCACCAGGAAGTAACCAGGAAAAGGAAGGGTACAGATTGTATGTACACCTGTGTATATGCTGGGGACAAGAGGGAGAATAGTGAGAAGGCAAAGGCAAGAAATACAATTTTCTGGATAAAGACGCCAAGGAAGCCAGTTTCATGTATTATTTTTTTCACTTTTTTACATAATCAAAGGCCCTTGTTCTCTGATCCTGTGCTGCCATGTAAGACTTGTTGAAATATGATGATTTTTGCTAGGTGTGACTTACAATTTTAAGTGTGGCAATAGCAATTTTTGTTTCCGTGAACAAGGAAGTCCTTGAAAAATCAAGTCTCAGTAATCAGTATAGCTTTTCCCTTCTGCTATAACTATTCTCTGCATACAACTAGAAAATAAAGGGCCAAGTACAAGAAGGTAAACAAGCAATATTTCCTTACCTATAAGGTGAAAGAATATTCAGAGGTGGTGGTTTGTCGCTTTGATTATAAATATCAGCCACCGGGTTCGGAATGCTGTTCTTCGAAACTACCTGCTGGTCTTGAACTGTTGAGCTCTTGAATGCTTTTTTCATGTTGATGTCCTGTAAGGATACTGTTAAAAACAGAAATACATTTACCACAGGTCTGAAACAAATGAAAGTGGATAAACAACATCCATTTTTCACTAACTATTTGAAATATTTTCAGCAAGATACAGAAATACAGGTTTTTCCTTAGTCGACAATCCTGATATTTAAGTGCAAAGGCATGTAAGAATTACCACAATAAAACAGATTTAAGTCTCACTTGGTCCAGAACTTCACTTAAAATTAATGAGACCATGGATGGTGTCTTGGAAGATGACTCAAGAATGCTGTCACATGCAGATGTCCAACGATTTCCTGTTTTTATGAGGTTTATCATGGAGTTCTAACTGTAGAAAGACTGGCTTCAAGACTGAAACACAAGGTCTGGTATTCCTCTGACAGTGTGATTTGTAATTACACATGGTATCCATATACATTCCAGCCCATTCTAAGCAGAATTAAATTACAGCTGCAACAACCTCCTGTGAGAGACACAGTACCACTTACTTTACTCTTTGAACTCCTAAGTCTTCCCATGTAATTGAACACTCCTTGCTTTAAAGTTTTCCTCATGTCTCTACAGACAGAAATACTTGCATTCTCATACTTCCATTTTATCTTTTCACATACACAGCTCTGGGGGAAACAATACCAGGCTTTTCATTCTTCCTTTTCAAATGAAAGATTTAAGTTGGTTTTAATTGCTCCCGTCACTTTTACCAAGACTTTCTTTCACTCTTAATACAAGTTTTCATGAGATGCAGCAATCATTGTTAAAGAAGATCCATTTAAAGGCCAATCACAATTTAAAAGCTGCAGTAAGCTCTTCATGCCATCTTCCACTCCTAAGCACCCCGAAATACAGGTTTTAGACTGCAGTTGAACAGGATGCTGAAGTCTTCACTGGGTTGTCTGCAATGACACTGACCTCTTCTGTATTTGATCCAAGTGTTTCCTAAGAGTGTAAGCTGTAGGACTTGTGCAAATAAAATGCACTGGCTTAGTCTCTTTTTATTCCCACTGACATTTCATGTAATATTTCTTGCCCAGTCATCTAATTTATTGAGTTTCAAGGACAAACTGTGAGAAATTTCACAAAGTAACTGAACAGTAATGGCCAAAAATGTAGTATACTGATGACCTGAAAAAAGAAAAAGGGATGAAATTTTACACTGTTATTGTTTGTCATGATGGACACCAAATCCCACTCAGACTTCTCTGCCCAACTATTTTTGTTATCTGTACTGAGGTCTTGCTTCTCACTCCAAGAACTCCTTAGTTTCTAATGTAACTTTTACAACAGAAAAAAATTAAAAATAGAATATTTCATGTCTAATAGTCATTCCCCCACTCACATCATCTGAAGTATCAAAACATCATTTTTGAAAGTTCCTTCTATTTAAACCTGCCTGTAAGTATAAGGTATTTCAGGCAGATTTTGTAGATGTATGTATCTGAATTGTTTCATTATTGTTTGTAGGAAGACATTCAAAAGAGTAAAAAAAACATTTTTTCTGGGGATTTTTAGAATAAATTATTTACGTGCTTTTGAAAGCTTAACCTCAATTATTTTAAATGTTTTTTCAACTGTACTATTATGTAAATTTAATATTTTTAAATACACTGTATTAGTTATAGCTAAGAATATAAGAAATCACTGATGCAATCAAATCTGAAGGGTTTTTTAAAACAACCTTGCAACTGACATTTTGCTTAAATGTTGAAGCTATCCAGAAACATACTATTTCTGACAGTACAATGAATTATTATAAATACTTCAACTTCTACAGTGAAACAGCTAATAAAATTTACTACTGACACTAAGGTGAGAGCAGTTTGCATATACAGCTTATTAATATGAAGCATGATTAGCAAGGCAAGAGTAACAACTGCTGTCAATTTAAAATAAACACTGATTAAATTCTCAGTCCATACTCTAGTTTCCCCTTCCAAGAGATTGCTTTTAATTACTCTCCAAACTCTGAAAACTGGCTGGGTGGTACTGTATAACACTAATGAGACATTAATGAGGCATTAAAAAAAAAGGGGGGAGAGAAAAAACAGTAGCAAAACCAAGATGAGAACTGCATTTCCAAAACAGTACAGTATATGAATATCATCTATGATACATGAATTGCTCATAGTACCAACACAATATGCCTCAAACACTAAGCTGAATAGTGATCCCGTAAGAGCTTAGTTTATGTTCCCATATAGCTCTTGACTCCTAAGACAGCAAAATGCAGGTGCTTGTACCAAAAAATCAGAGTAGTTTGGCTTGGAGGGGACCTTAAAGATTATCTCATTCCAATCTCCCCACCGTGGACAAGGACACCTTTCACTAAACCGGGTTTCTTCAGAGACAGGGCATCCACAGCTTCTCTGGGCAACTGTGATAGTCTAACAGTTAATATGTTCCAAACCCATAAAACAATGACACGTAATAATTTCCAGACAGTAACCAGCTAAAGAAGGAAGGCTAAATATTACACTATTACACTATTAAATATCAACAGTAAAATCTGATATTGGCACTAATAATTGGCACTATAAATACACAAACAACAAAAATCTGAATGGCAAGTAAAATATATAAACCATATAAATAGCACTATTAAATATATCACAAGTAGCATTAACTACTACTGAGTCAATATTATTACACTATTGTCCTGATACAAAAAGCTTTTACATTTTAGTTAATGTCAGGAATCATCTAAACAGGAAGTACATGCAGTGGCTGGCTCAGACATGTAGCATGGAAGCCAAGATGTATGTTAACAGCTTTTAAAGCTAGACAGAGAAATGCTTTATCTACCCAGATAAGTGCTTTCAAACAATATAATGATGTTACTTAAATCCTTTGGTTTTACTGTGTATTTACGAAGTGAATGACCAAGCTCATAAGTGGGAATTATTTTTAAAGGAAATAGTTTCTGGTCAGTAGAACCCCCTAAAGAATTTCACTTAGTTGACCCAAAGTACCTTGTTTAAATAGAGAGTATTTTCATCAAAGAGTAAGATCTTTGATGACCACAGAACAGATACTACTAATGTACTTTGTGACTATCCTACCCTGAAATTAATAGGGACACCCAATGTCTCAAACTTTTTCCAATATTCTGACTTTCTTCCAGTAAGGTCTATATTTATTCATTTATGATTTACTACACTCACAAACTCAAAAGTTTTCCTTGTGAAACAGGCAGCTTAATAGCTCCATTACTACAGGGACTTCTTGAATCAAGAATACTTTTACTTGCTCTGCTAAAGTGATTATTCCCAGCTTGCCTTACTGAGACAACAGGATGAAATATCGGCACAGGATTACTTTGAAAAGACAGAGGTTATTGTGCAATTAAATACTGTAGTCTTGTCAACATCACTTCTGGCTCAATGCTTTCATGCAATTACCTACCCTCTTCCACTGTTGAATCCAGCTGGGTGACTTTGACAGCAAGGCGATCAATTCTGTCTTGGAGGGAATTTGCTCTGATGTAGAAGCTGTTGGCCTCATTAAACAATTCACCAAATATGTCTTCAGCATGTTTGCCTGTGTAAGAAAATAGACAAGGAAATCCCTTTGCTAGTGGCTTACAAAACACAAGACAAATGGCTTCAATATCATGAAGTATAATAAAACACAGTAGCTGTAGGATTAGAACAGCGCAGTTTGTCATTCAGCAAAATTTGGGGCAACAGATTTGTATAAAAATGTCAAAATACACCATAAATTCTGCCTGAAGTCTATTCTTCTGGACATCCTGGTTAGTAGTCTTCTTAAAAACACAGGAAGACTTACAAATTCTAATCCTTATGTAGCTGAACTAGTGCCAACTGACAGACAACTGAGCATTATAACCTGCCTCCGTGATGAAAAAAAGTTACTGCAGTCCATAAAAGCTTCTGAAGTACATTTTGAAATTAAAATCGTGCAATCCATAGTAGCTAGGATTTAATTTAAAGCGTAAGCACAGGCCAACATCAAAACTAAAGCAGAGTGAAACAGATCAAAACCAGGATTCTCCTGCAAGGCAGCCCACTTACCTCTACAAATGCTGAGTGCATACGCTGCTGTCCCTGGAGTCATTTGAGAGAGGGTCAGAGAGCAGTGACCACATTTACCCACGGCCACACTGGACTTGGTGCACAACCTTTTCAGCCTCCCTTTCACCTGCTGTATGTTCTCAATCACTGTGAGAGTGGACACTCCAGTCCAGGTCACCAAATCACTGAATCAATTAGGTTGAAAAAGACCTCTGAGATCATTGAGTCCCACCTATGACCGAACACCATCACATCAACTAGACCAAGACATCAAGTGCAACATCCAGTCTTCCCTTAAACACCTCCAAGGGATGGTGACTCCACAATCTCCTGGGCAGCCCATTCCAACATCTAATCACACTTTCTGTGAAGAAATTCCTCCTATTGTCCAACCTAAACCTCTCCTGGAGCAGCTTAAGACTATGTCCTCTCATCCTGTCACTTGTTCCCTGCGAGAAGAGGCAAACACCCACCTGGCTACACCTTTGAGGCAGTTGTAGAGAGTGATAAGGTCTCCCCTGAGTCTCCTTTCCTCCAGGCTAAACACCCCCAGCTCCCTCAGCTGCTCCTCAGACTTGTGCTCCAGATCCTTCAATGGCTTTGCTGCCCTTCTCTGAACCTGCTCCAGCACGTCAATGTCCTTCCTGAACTGAGGGGCCCAGAACTGGACACAGTACTCAAAGGTGTGGCCTCACCAGTGCCTAGTACAGATCTGCAGCCTCAGGCCCTTCCCTAAAAGTGCTACAGTGGACAGAAGGTGCCAAATGATAAACCAAATCCCTCCTTGATGAGCAGATCATTGTGCATGGCCCTTCCTTTCTCAGTCCTCCCACAGAACTAGGCATACTCATCCACAGTTTGACTCTTTATGCCCCAGTCCACAACTCTCATTCACTCCAGATCAGTGGTTCCAGATCCACAATTTAATACTCTGCCTGTCCCAGAACTTCCTCTGCAAATTTCAGATTCCACCCAAAGTCATTGCTCCCACTCACTGAACTGATGGTCCCTCCTACCCAGATACTGCTATTTCATTTAAGAAATCTACAATTTCTGCAGCCAAACCCCCCAAGAAATCCTTGTAAAAACAAAAGTCCTGCCTCCTGTATTTAATCATGCTTTTTAAACAAAAATAAATTTTAAAACTCTACTTCTGAATTAAGCTCATCCTGTTATGACCTGTATCAAGAAGAGTCTCAGGAGCAGAAATGGAGGGGGGAAGCAAAGTAAAACTATTTAATAGTGGGAAGAATATGGAATATGCATTAACCACCTAAATGACAGTGACTTCCAAAAGAACAGCCACTAGTGACATTTAAAGTTGGGTCCAATAACCAACCTTAATACTTCAAAAAGAAAAGTAAAAATACAATGAAAATTTCAGTTAAGATCCCATCCTTAGATAATAATTCAATGTAAAAAAAATGGCCACCCTTAAGAAGTCAACAGGACAATCTGCCCCTTTCTTGGATCACTTACCTGGCAGGGGAGGAAACAACAACTAGACTAAAACATTACTGGAAAACACTGTTTGTGAATCACAAAAAAAAGGTGTGATTGCCTTCGAATGGAGGACTTTACCAGTAATAGTTTTCATTACTACATGTAAGATCAGCCAATAATTAACCCAAAATGTTAAGATATGTCAGTGTATGCAAGCTCTGCTTCTTATACATGTGGAAGGTGGAAAAGAAAGATGTGCTGTCTACCTGCTCCTAATCCCCTCTCCCTCCAAAACAAAAGTCACACACAACCACAGAATAGCTGAAGTTCAAAATCATCTGGCCCAATTCCCTGCGCAAAGCACAGTGAGACAGAGCAGGTTGCCAGGACTCTGACCAGCTGTGTTTTGAACACTTGCAAGGATGGAGACTCCTCAACTCTTCTGGGCTACCCGTGCCAGTGTTCAACCACCTTCACACTTAAAGTGTTCTCTAAGTGCTTCCCAGCAGCTAGTTGAAATCCACTTATAATCCCCACTTGATTTAGTTGCTTCAAATGAAGATGTTATGCCAAGCTACGGAAAAAATAAGCTTTTCAGCTCTTCAACTAAATAAAGTAGTTATTACATTCTTCAGCCGCCAGTATTCAGAGCCCAATCAATTTTAATAGATGTTAGTTTATGTTAATATATTGAAATCAGCCTGCTGAGGGAGGACTGCCACATTCTAGGATTAAACACATCGCCCCTAGAGAAGTCAAGGAGATGGATGCTTGTCAGTTATCTTTCAGAAGGCAAAGTGGGAACATACTTCTTTTAATATTTGATTTTTTTAAGCACTTGCTAGCCTAGAACATGTGGAAGACAGATTATCAATCTCCTGTCTGTGAAAACAGGGACATAGTAAAGTAGTATTGGACATGCTGTTGTGATTAACCTGATGCAGTAAGTTTTAGAAATAAAGTAATACTTCAAGTGTTTTCCATGTTGCCATCTTTTAAATCAGATTTCTAACAAAACAGAAACAAGCAGGAAAAAAAAACTATCTGAAATTGCAAGCATATATCTTTCAATTTAAGAGCTAATTTTGGTAAGCCAATAATTTAAAAACATTAGGTGTTGCCCAGCATGTGGACAACCTATGCATTAATTTAAAAATCCACTGAAGAAATTACGCAGTCTTTCCTTCCAAGGTTCCCTCTAACTACAGAAGACAGTGATTCCACCCACCCATTTAACTAGAAACATTAGAATCATGCTTTCCCCCTCCTCTTTTTTTAAAAATGCAAAAGTGGTAGGCTGTTATTGACTAGGTCTTGATTCTGATCTCTTTTCTCAGAGTACCTCTAGCATGGTATTTAATGGCAAAAAAGCAACCTTTCCAACCCAGCCTGATTCAGTAGTACTTCAGAGGATAGTGACACAGATGGATGCACTGTGCTCAGGCCTGCGTGAAAACTAGTGAAACTGAGCCAATGGCCAATCTACCCAAGAAAATACTAAGAGGCAAGTTGGTGGATGTTCTTCTCTGCATGAAAGAAGAACTCTTTCAAGTCTCCACAGATTACACTTCCTCCAGGGCACTTACAGGTACAGCATGCAAACGCTCCCTGTTCTTCCCCTCCAGTAGGTTCTCTCCTCCAAAGTGGAGGTGAATCCCCTAGACAAGATCCTGCCTTATATAAAAGTGCACAGTTTCATACAGAATGCTGCTCACTCTGCCTGTGCTCCAAGCCAGCTGGCTGGAAACAAACCCAAATCTGTTATGAAAACATAACACAGAAAAAGCTCTCCTAAGAGCACATTCCCTTTGGATAGGAACTTGTTCACGTCTCCTGAAAAGAACAGAGGCAGAAGCAAGCCAAATTTGTATGCAACAGTACAGACCTGCCAGTTTTTAAAATCCACACTGAACTCACAGTGCAACACTAAAAAAACAGTGCGACTGCAAGACAGACCTGAACTTGCTCACTCTATGCCTCAAGCTGTGGCAACACCAACCAGCTCTGATGTTGTCAGCAGGACATACTACTTCAGCTCCAGCACAGCATTTTTCTACGATCATTTCCTTGCTCCCAGTTGGCTCAAAAGACAGGCAAAGCAAACACTGGCTGCAGAAGAAACCCTCTGCAAACATGACATTTTTCAGACTGTGGATGAGAACGGTGGTACATTTCACTTGTTAAATACCACGTATTCATAGGTTAAGACTGAGGACACATCATCTATTTGCATAGATCTTTAACCTGACACTAACAGAACTTTAGGGGCTGTCTACAAAGACTTCAGATGACCCCAGAAATCTGCTAAGGGAAAATTGCAGGATATGGATATAAGTAGTCAGTTCCTCAGCGACAATCATAAGAGGATGTAAATATGCAGCATAACAGATTAGTCCCAAGACCAAATCTGGATAAATGAAAGCTGTACACATGCCTAGCAAGTCAGACAAGTAAAAAGTGTATTATCTACACTTGGACAGTCATTGCACAATACCAAAATGAGGTCTTATCAAATATCCTTTAGTGTAATTAGAACATTTGCCATTCTTCTCACTTTTCTGAAACTTAAGGATGTCACTACTAAGAAACTGCTGAGAAAACAGTAAATGAAGCTCAATGACAATACAAACACAAATTAACTCTAAATAACATTATACACTAAATTGTCAGCAGCTGTTCAAGAAAGATCAGAGGATCACTTGGAGCTTATCTGAAAATAGTAACTCAATGCTTACCAACAATCAAAATTCTACAAATTTTTAGGGAAATAATGATAAAACAGAAAAAGTCTGTTTTGAATATCATCTGAAGTCCTCAACATGCCACCTTAAAAAACCCACAACATACCCTAACTTACATATCCAAAGTAGAAACAACAGTGATCAGAAAAACAAAATGGTTTCTATTCAAAAAGATCACTAACAGATCAGGACACTTCAACCTGCAAAAGATATCACCAGGAGAACAAGATAAAGACATAATAAAATCACAAATTATCATGGAAAGGCACAAGATGAAAGCACCTTTCATTATTTTTCATTACATTATTTTTCATTACACCAGAACAAGAAGGTATCAAAAGGAAGAAACAGGTCAACTTCTATTGTGGGACATTCTGCCACAGGTCATTGGCCAAGAAAAAGCTGCAACCCCTACTTCAACAGATCTAAGCAACACCACAGATGATAGTTTTACAAATGCTCATTACATAGGATGATTCAGATGGACCTCCAGCTCAGAAAAATCGCTAAATCACTGACTACTGCAAAGAGGAAATGCTGTCTGTCTTGTCCTCTTTCCCTAAGCATTTTTTTTCAATCCTCATAAACTGAACACCACTGGGCCCCAGAGTCTGAGCTCCATACAGACTCTCAGTCTTAAACCACTTCCATTTACAAAGTGAAGCAACTGATGAAGCAGTAATTTCTTTTCTAGGACCAGCGTTATCAGCACAAACAACAGCTGCTGATTGTTAAACACTGTCTGAAAAACATCTCTTATCCCTTTCATTAAAAATATTGTTCATCTTGCAAACACTCCAGTCATGCTCCTAGAATTGCTAGTGGTGGTGTCACCTGACAGGTGTGGTGTGTAGGCTACTCTGTACAGAGCTGATGTGAGCCTGCCTCAATGGTAGCCTGCAGGCTTGTTCACCAAATGGCATCCTTTCAATGTGCCTAATTTCATTCATATGAATTGAGCACACACATAGATAAAAGAGAAAGCTTAAGAAGTGTTAGCAAATTACAAAAAACTAAAATTTCAGTCAAATGTGTCATTTGATGCCAGGAGGCAGAAGAGTTTGCTGGCTCAATCCTGTAGAACTGAAAGGCTAGAAGAACTCAAGTGCTGGTCTTGTTTCTTGCACTAATTTTTCTCACCTTAGAAAAATTTCTGCTTTTCTATGCTCCAGTTTTTTGGTTGGGGCATTTTTCATGGTGGTCTTTTTTTCGCTTGTTTGTTTTTTTGTTAATTTGCTTTTTGGGGTGGGGTTTGGGGTGGGGGGAGGGTTGGGTTTTTCGCTGCTTGAATAAACTTCAAAATATAGAGGAGAATAAAAGCAATGAAATTGCATATTATTACAATACATAAGTGGTAATGTCCCATACCATAATTTTGCTGTTTAAAACAATCCATCTTAAAGCTTTTCATCTCTTCAGTTTTTCATCTTGAATCAAATACCTGCAAGAAGTTACAGATACTTACTTAAGCTGCTTAGCTGGCGTATGATGGCAGCAAGAGTGCTATTCGTTACACATTCCAGTTCACTTGTAATTCCCTCTGGCAGAGCTCCTCGGCAGAGATGCCGTGGTTCAATGTTCCTTTTCACCAAAGGCATGGCTCACAATCTGGAATTGACAAACAAATACATATGACATTTACAGAAATGAAATTAAGAGCTCTCAATCAGTGTAGCACACATTCAGGCTTTTTTCTCCAAAAAAATACTTCACCATTTTTCCTTTAAAGCCCTCGCTTCAGCCTTCCCACTGTAAGATACTGTACAATTCCTACCGAGGCACTGGAGCTGTGCACTCATGCCAGAATATGACAAGAGCACTGCAGAGCAGCAGAGAATACAGGCACTACAGGTAATATAGGTAATGTGGGCTTTTTGCCTTAGATTTGGTGTAAGATTTACTGTATGCACAGACTTGTGCTGCAGTTCCAGAATCACTGGACTTCAGTGCACATTTGCTTTTATAAAAAACTGGCAGTCCTCACAAGAGTGGCAAGAAAGGTCGCTGTCTGGAGCAAGCTGGCATCCTGCCTTGGGAAGCTGGCCACCAACAGACCAACAAAGCACTACAGCCCCCTGACTACGTCAGACACTGACCTACCCCAGCTCTGACAGTTTCCAGTAAAAATGGTAAGTTCATCTGACACGTAAGGGCAAGTGCCTCTCAGAATTAAGCTGCTTGAGGAAGAAGATGATTTTCCACAGGTGGTGCTGTATGGCATTCTGAATGGGGTAAGGGCATGAACTGAACAGCTTTTGGGAACATGCCAGATGCAGGAAGACATTTATCTGAGAAAACTAAGGTTGTCAGAACTGGTTTTCTTGGAAAAATTAAACAAATGAGGATGGTGTCTTGGTTCCAGCCCAGACCAAGGGGAAGGACCAAGACATCGTGTTATTTGATACCATCTCACATCATTGCCAGGGCAGGGAAAAGAGATTCCTCTCTCATTTCCAAGAAGCAGGGCATTCCTCTAGAGTCAGGAACAACCTGGCTGCGGTCAAGGCAGGCTCTGCAGTGAGCATTTTTGCACATGAATCATTCTCTCTTCTTATATACTTTTCTTATTAATATTGTTGCTGCAACTGTTTGTTTTCTTATCTCATTGCTGTTTCCAGTAAATTGTTCTTATCTCAAGCTGTGATCTTTGCCTTTTGTGCATCCAGTTCTCCTCTCTGGCCACCTGGGGGGTGGGGGGCAGAAGAGGGGGAGAAGGGGAGCGAGCGAGTGACAGTGCGGTTTGGAAAGTCTCGGGGAGAGAACTAAATTGTGGAGTACCATTCCTAAACCACGACAGATGGGGAAAAGAAATACAAAAAGAGATCTCGAAGCATCACACAAAAGGGCACAATGGCATAGAAAACACTGTCCTGCAGAGAGCAGCTTTGAGAGCAAGGACACCCATGTGACACAGAATTCTCCCAAAAGGGAAGCAATATAAAACAAAAACATCTAAAGCAGTTTTCTTTAAAATTACATTAACACAATAGACAACTTGATTACATTTTTAACACCAACAATTCAATGTCCATGTACTACTCATGAATAATATTCTGTTTAAAACCATGTGGCATCGAAATTTTCTGGAACAAGAAGTTACATTATTACCAAGGACATAGTTCATTTGGGAAAGACTTAGCTGAAAATTTCATTTTTACTGTACTAAAGTAATTAGAGTAGCCTTTAATTTCTCTAATTAAAATCACATTAGTAAATTAAAAGATCTCTTTGCCTTTCAAATGTTGCACAGTAATTTTTGTAATGACTTACTGTATGAAGACGTAAAATATTTTATTCTCAAGAACATATCTAAAAGCTTAACAACTTCAATGAACAAAAAGCAAATTATTTAGCTGTAAGACTATTTCATAACAGATCAGGAAGGAATAGGCTTGTGACTTCTAAGCAGTAGTCTTGAATTATATTTTACGTCTTTCTTAATATGAGACAGTTTGAGTATGTCAGAATTTAAGGTTAGCTGAGTTTGCTAAATTTTACACAACGCATCAGAGGTAACAGAGGAATGATTTTTATATTTGATAAAAAGATTTCCTGTTTCTGTTCTATATTTTTGTATTCCTCAACGAAGAGATGCATTTCAAAATACTACTTCAGATCCATTGCAGACACTTTTCTGAACTCGATCAAAAATAAGTCAAAACTGGAAATTCACTATTACTAAAGAGCAATATCTAGCACCAACACTCTGCAGACAGGCTAGGGCACTGTAGCTATGAAAAGTCATTATGAAGAATTCTTTCATTGTAATGTGAATGTTACAGTGAAAATACATTTCATATAAACATAATTTGTAAGAAATAAATTAATAGAAGCATAAATTAGTGCTAAATTAAATTTTTATATGAAAAGACCACCAGAATAAAGCCTGTTTTTCCCATGGCTTTCTGTCTAGCATTCTCAGAGCTGCCTCCCCCCTTACCTTTTGCAGTTCACCCAACTTCCTCACTAGCCCACACAACAAACACACTGGGCCCAGTCAGAAGATGGCTGCAGACTGCCCAGCTAATTGTCTGCTACCTCTTGAAACACCTACCACACTGAGTACAATCAGAACGCCTTCCACCAGGAGCTCTGATTTAAGTCCCTTCTCCACATAATGTTCTTTCTTGCCTGTAAAAGCTAATTTGAAGAAAACATACAACTGCAGTCTGAGCTTTTTGTTTTCTTGTCACTTCCTGATGAAATGGTCCAGTGTGTTCAAGAGCTACCAGGAGAGCGACAGACCAACCCAAGAAATCCCATTTCTCTAAAGAGCAGTCTAAAGTACACACCAGGGCTGAGGGTAGGTGAAAATAAACAACTTTCATATGTGAATGCATGATTTAAATGATTATGCAGCAACCTCATTTCAGTTTGAGGTTTAATTCCAAAACGTAAACTGAACACTGATGAGTAAATATATGCAACAAATTAAGCAATCCACTACCTGCTCTTGATCAGAGGAAAAGAAAAATAGAAATCTGAAACTGCAATAAGTTTCTTCTAATTCAAAACCTTTACCTAACTGAATTAAACACTTACATACCTATTCAGACACTAACCCATTACTAAGTAAAACACTTGTGTCCTTACTACTAAAGCACAACCACCCTTTTCTTCACCACAAACAACTCCGATGAACCTAATCTTTTTTAAAGAAAATACATGAGAAGTGATGCTAATTTAAATTCAAAATCTATGTAACAAGGCCAGACAAGAAATCAAGACAAAATAGGGCTCTGAATTACAGGGTCTTCATGAGACACAACCAGACTGAAGGGAGTGTGTTACCAGGAGCAGAAAACAAGAATTTGCAATGGCAATTCCACTGCCTTCCACATTCATCTTCCACCTGTTCTGAGTCACAACTCAGTCCCAGTTTCTTCCTAGACAAGATATTCACTGTGATGTCACTATACATAATAAACACACTGGCACTTAGAAATCATATTCAATTTTGCAATACAGAGGTTTAATAACTTCTCTTCCCTTCTGTCGTGGTTTAACCCCAGCCAACAGCCAAGCCCCACAGAGTTGCTCACTCCCTACCCCACCAGCTGAATCAGGGTGAGAATCAAAAGAGTAAAAGAAAACTCATGGGTTGAGGTAAAGACAGTTTAACAGGGAAAGCAAAACCTGCCCATGAAAGCAAAGCAAAATAAGGAATTAATTCACTGCTTCCCACAGGCAGGCAGGTGTTCAGCCATCTCCAGAAGAGCAGGGCTCCATCACGCATAACAGTGACTTGGGAAGTCAAAGTATTGCACCATCACTCCACTGCACATCTCCCCCTCTTCCTCCTTCTTATCCCCACTTTATAAACTGAGTATGACGTCATATGGTCTGGAATGTTCCCCTGCTCATTTTGGGTCACCTGTCCCAGCTGTGTCTCCTCCCAATCTCCCAAGTACCCCCAGTATTCTCCTCTCCAGTGTCAAGGTACAATAAGCAGAAAAGGCCATGGCTCTGCGTAAGCCCTGCTAAGCAACAACATCTCTCATTTATCAACCCGGGGTTGAGCACAAATCCAAACCACAGCTCCCTACTAGCCCCTGGGAAAAAAAAATAACTCTACTCCAGCCCAAACCAGAACACCCTCCACTCACAAATAACTGAAAACTTTAATGCAAATAAATTATTATTTTCAAAAATTGTGTTAGTGCAGTAGATTGGTCCCAATCCTAAGTTTGTAATTTTTTTACTCATTTTACCCTAGCTAAGCACACAATGAAACCAAAGACTTACAATTTGGATAAATAGGTTCATCACCACTGTGAGGCCACCTATGCCTGACAGCCGCCTTTAAACCATCAGCTGCATCGAGCACAAGAGATGAAGAATCTAGAAAGATGCTATACTGCACATATACAGCTGGCTGAAGCGGAAATGTATGAGACATTAGTGTCAAAGCAGAAAGAGGAGTCAAAAGGGGAGAGAAGAAAAACTATGAGGGTGAGCTGTCACTTAACATCGCACTAAACCCATGCGTGCCTCACTGGACATGGATCAGATGCGACATCCGGCTGGACTGAACTATGACTGGAGTACAAACGGACACTGCTCTCCAAACCCTCCAGGCATCAGCAACTCGATTTCCACACATACTCTGAAAGGACAGGACATCAAAAGCTTGAATTAGCTTAGATTAACCCATTAAAATTCAGATTTTGCATGCTTCCTCAGTATTCTCACCTCCCTTTCTCTTCTTTCTCTCTCCCTCTCCCATAATGACTTGCCTAACAACTCCATAACAACTTGCCTTTTGTCTTAAAATTAGGAGGCACTTATCCCAGTAGTCATTGCTGTAGAGGCAAGTGTGGTACTTAATCAAAGACTTAATCAAAGCATTTTTGCTTTGCTTTGCATGCTTCCCCCGCAGCCACAGAAGTACCACTCCAGGTCAACTCAGACCACCTTCCCCTGGAGAGCAGCTGTTAAACTGCATGCAAGAAGTCTGACACTGCCTTGGCAAGTCAGATTCTTAAAAAATCATGTAGAAACCAGATGTACAGTAACAAACTTGAAAGATGACAAACACCATGTGCAATCTTTCCAAACAACAGCAGAGCACAGCTATTACAAAAGACAGGCTGGGTTTTTCAAATATTTGAGCTACTGGCAAAAAACTCGAAGTACCAGCTGTTCCCCAAACCTGCCTTTGTCCTTTCACATCCCCAAAAAGGCACTGCAATTTACACGCGTGCTGAAAATATGTACCTGAATTTCACGGCTCTTTATTTTAAGTTCTTTACATATTCACTAATACCACAAAACAATTTCCAATTCATTAAACAGTCCCTCTACTTGTGAATGTTTACTTATTACATTTTCTCAAAGACACTGCACAATCCCTTTTTTAAGCTCTTCAGAGGTTTCTTCTTATATCCTCTACTAAAATATGATGAAGCTGAACATTTTAGCATGAAAAAGAGCTTACTATACATCAATTCTAAATTCTCCCTGAATATAGTCTATTCTTTTCAGAGAGCTTTAGAGCTTTCCATTGATGAATCTCCCAGATCTCTATTAAAAGAGAACATGCCATAATTCTCCTTCGATGGAGAAGAAAAGCGAGATGGACTGAAGACATAGCTTGCCATGAGTAATGTACCAGATGGGATTCCATTCAAGATTAAGCACCTAAATATGTATGACTACACATATATGAGCTCAGCAGAAGCCCAAAGAACAAGCAAATCCCTGCATCTCTTGATAGATACAACAATGGCATGGTGAGCTCAAACACCTCACGTGTAAGCTTTGACAGGCACTCACCTAAATTTCAGTGTCTTAATCTAGAACTGCATTTCACCCCATCAAAACCAGAGAAATAGTGTCCGTTTCCTCCCCTCAAGCCACACAATCAAGTTACACTACATCCTAATCACAGTCTCCATGTCTAGGGCATTTCAACATTTAAAACCTTTACAGACAGTTAAGTTTTCCCATCTCTAATGTCCTAACAGTCAATTCAACACACAATTTCCATCTCTGAATGGCACCCAATTTGGTAATATTGCCCATTTTCCTGTTCAAGTTTGTAATTCTAGATAGCCTGCCATCACCCACCTTCAACATTTATGTATGTGCTAAATTGGAATAGAAGGGAAAGCAGAAAGATGAAAGACCCCAAGCACCAGGTTTGGAGATGCTCTCCCATTCCCATTTTTTTTCCCCATGGCGGTGCCATTATCACAGATCTCCATGTCCTCCAAAGGCTCTTCATCCTTCCCAAGACAAAAGGAAAAGGCTACATGGAGTGAAAACACTGCTATGCCTCTTAATCCTAACGGAAGGAAAGAAATAAATATGCCTTTAATGCATGCTCCTTTCTGGTTTTTCCTTATCCCAGATGACTGAGAACCTGATGTTTGTGAACCTTTCCTACTTGTCACCTCTGAATGTTATTTACTACCTGATCAGTAATGACAAGTTAAAAACAAATAAACCGTAACTAGCATGTATTCTGGAAATTACTGAATTCAAGATTCATCTGATGTCATTCATCTGCACTTTTAAAAGTTTTGTGGGTTTTTTTTAAACTGGCTTCATTCTAACAAGAATCTGAATCCACATTTTGTATACTACAAAGCAATACAGAGTATTTAGTCATTAGTTATTGTTTAACAGTGCTCTCTAATACCCCAGAATTTTTTATCAAAAGGCATCCAAGCATGACTTATTTTTAAGAGTCTCTTCTAGCTATTTGATTTCTATCAAATATGCCATTCCTCTCTCAGCCACATTACTATGTAACGAGTATCAAAACAAAACATGGTTTTACTAAACCACAATCATGCTTTAAGTACTAAGTACTTGATTTTTATTAGAGCTACTCCAATCTAAGAGACAGTGTATTTTTTAGTTAATACACCTGTTTTTTCATGTTTTACGTAATTTTTAATGCAACTCTCTTCATTTTGCTAGGAGTTTGCTGATGCAAGGGCAGACTTTTGATACAAATATGCACAAAGTCTAAGAGAATTCTATTTCCTAATGATACCTAAAAATCAAGAACATTTCTTATCCACAACAAACCACATCTTTCAACCACACATGTAAAGTGAAATGCCTAGAAAATGCCCTCCTCACTACAATTTAATATATAGCCAATTCTATCACCATCGTTTTCATAGATCTTCCTCCTGATTGCCAGGTCTACATGAAAAGAATGACAGTCGAGGCTGGAAAAAAAGCAGGTTTTTTTCTCCTCAGTATCAGACCACCACTTCTGATCTTCCTCTCGCATCATACCAATCTAAGTATTAGCGATGATGAAATGGGCACAGAAATCCCTAAAGCTATTTTGTTTCTTTAATAGAGCTCTTTAATGTCTGTTGCAATGAGTTGTTTCTGAAGGTTCACCAACTTGGACGGTTTTTTTGTTGTCTCTTCTTTATTTGGCAGAGTTTTAGTCTGTGCTGAGATCTTCAGGGCAGATTTTATGGTCCAGCAATATTATGAGGGAAATTAAGACATTAAGCAATGACAAGAGAAAGGACAACAGGGAGGGATGGTGATTAGTTTTGTTTATCTACAATCTAAAATTTTATGGATGTACATTTTCCTAGTCAACCCTCCACATCTCCAAAAAACATGTAAGAAGCAGAACAATAGCTACCCTCTGCTAACACAGTGGGCCTGCAACACAAAAGTTTGCAGAACCATTAAAAGGTGAACACATTAATTCAGGAATTTCCACTATTTAAAAGGTTGGGAGAGAAAAAGGTAAAGATCTTCATAGTAGTTATCATTCATAGGTACTTTAAATTTACTTCTCAGTATTTCACATTAACTATAAACATGCATAGAAAAGATAACATTCACAAATGCAGGAAAGAAGAAGCCCTGAGGATGATCCAATCTAAAATTAAGTAGCTATTCTTTCCTTGACACTACAGACTGTAATATAAAAGGCTTTAAAATAATATTAATAACTATGAAGTCAGAAATTGCCTTATTTTCCCTACAGCTTCTACGATGAGTATTTTGAGGTCTTTTCCCCTTCTGGGTTCTACAACCCCATGTTTGCACTACCTGTCCACTGCAGCTCAAGATGATCTTTGGGCACCTGCCTTTCTTTGATAGTGTCAAAGGTCTCATCAACTTCTGCTTAAATATTTGTGTCTACAGTTCACTGCCAAGTAAGAGTCCCTCAGTGAAGAAAAGAACACTGGAGGACCACTTCAAAGTTATTGCATTAACTTTTTCCTCTCAATAGAACTGTAACATTGCAAAGCCACAATCCCAAGAATAATTTTTCCCATTCACAATACTTTTCACAGCAGTTTCTAAGGTAATAAAAAGCTTATCATCATGAAGTACAGATTATGATGAAGTTTTATCTCCTGCTCCAAAATAAGGGCTCACATACATGTCACCCAATTAAATAGCTTCATCATCGTTCAAGGAAGAAATAAAGGTATTTCTCACTCTCTGCTGATGAAGCCACTTAACTGAAGGTTCACACTGGTTTATCTCAATTTCCAAGTATGCAACTTTTCTGGCCCAACTGCAACATACCTATGGAATACAGAATGTATTTTCTGTATTAAGTTCTCACTGTTCAAATTAATGGACTTTGCCATTTATACTCACGGCACTTTTTCCACTGCCCAATATGCAAAAATCTTTGCGAGTAAATTACACTGGATTTTTTTACTCCTGTCACTTAAATCTTTATACCTTTTAAACATGCCTTATCATTTTCATAAAAATACAGGAGAAGCATATACACAGTATATTTTTCATGTTGAAGTACATTTTTTTTAAACACTAATATTTACTTAATTCCATCACCCCATTTCTTCACAGAATAAGCTTTCCCCAGAACATGTCTGCATATCCCTCAACTAGTTTTACCCTCTCTTATTTTTCTCATGCTTATCTTAACCCTGAAAACAGAGATCTGAAAGCTGAGATCTTGGGTTGTGTCACTTTCTTCTGATTACCTTCTCCCTTAGAACAACTTACAGCACTACAGTAGTAGTTTCAGACTTTAAGCATCTCATTTTCAAATAGCCTTCCTGAATCTGATTTCAGATTTCCATACCTTAAAATTCTCTTCATTGAAGAAACACAAAACAGGGCAACAAATACACTGCGGTACCACTGAACCTCTGTGTTACGCTTTGAAATACAATTTCTCCTTCAGTGAAACATTTTAGTCTTCCTTGACACACAATGTTACTCAGATACCTATTCAGAAACAGATTTGCTTACCTGAAATCTAACACAAGTTCGCAGAGTGCACAATACAATAGCTTGCTGTACTGAATCCAATCACTCTGCCAGCATCAGATCCACCCACCCTTTTCTACTCATTCTGTATCAGAATACAGATGATCCAGGGCACCTTCACACATGACTAGAGTCTCTCGCTTCTAGACCACAAGCTGTCCTTTCTCTAACCAAAATTTTGTTCGTTAAGCCGAAACACGAATTACACTTTATCTCAAAAGATGTAAGGCTAAAGGGTACTAAAGAAATCCAACTGAGTAAACTGAAAGACATCCACACACGGTATACTTGTTGCTGTAAAAAAGAAAAATTCAGGGTAAAAAAACAAAGTTCATGAAGAGCATGAACTGAAAAACCCTGAAAAACATACAAAGAAGTTTTTTCATGAATAAGTAAATTTGAATCTGTTTTAACAAGAATGCTATTACCTGACACTGTGCTGAATGGCAAAAGGTGGCTAGTCACATCAATACAGCTGAATGGTGAAAAAGTTGGTTTCTGCCTGTACGGGTCTAAGTCCAGACTGACTACCATTAAATTTATTTATTGTTCTACATAAATCACATTTTCTCTTCTGCCGTCTTTCCACAGCCATGCGAATGATCTTAGCACACAGGGAATCATGAGACCTCACATTGTTTCTTTCCGCTGAACAAACAGTGACCAGTTTAAAGTATCAACAAAAGATGCCGACACGTTAATCTTGTTCTTAGCATGATGGCTGCTCATCCTGCTCATAGTCCCTTCCAGATGGCTCGGTGTGAAAGGGATGGTGGGATAGGGAACAAGGAATATTCCATGCTGTTCTGAACATCTGTTCCACTGCATTCATACATTTCAAAAAAACAATAAAAACCTTACTGCCACTATCAATTTTACTATGTCAACCTAATACTGCTAGACTAACACCAAATACAGTGTAAATGTTATGCATGCACATGAGAAAGGAAAAAATGTCTTTTCAAATCATGTAATAGCATTTGTTTCATTTCTGCTACCTTAAGAACGGACTTGTTTCAATCACAAAGTACTTATGCTGCACTGAAAATACGGTTTTCTTTCATATGACCTTTCTGTATTATACCCCAAGAATTTATTATTGTCCCTTCTTCTATTCAAGCAAACAGAATTGAACTGAGTCACCATTTGTTTCCCTTTGGTTTTATTATTTGTCTTTACCGCAAAGGTGCACACTGTGTATTTGTTGGAGCTTGTTTAAATTTTATCTGTCCAGTTTGGCACAGCAGCTAAAATACACTTTGCTTGTGCATATAAAGAAATAGTGGTAGCCTTTTGTTTTTTAAGCAGAGTTGAAAGAAATGAAAATATAAATACCTTACTACAGTATACTGTCTACCTCCCAAGTGACATTCACCTTTTAAAAATACCACCTCTTTCTTGAAAAGAAGCACCCAGCCAGAACTAGGAGAAACTCAGAACAGAGTTAAGAAAGAGGAGGAAGCAATGCTTTGTCTTACAGCACAGGAAAGAAGACTTAGATTGATCATCCCCGCCTTTTGTATCATCTTGACATGTGCAAGCCATACGGCTGCTGAATTATTCAGCTCTTTGTACTTGGAATACCCAATGATTACATGTATGAAAATTTAGAAGTACTGAAACACTGACTGGAAAAGCAGCAGATTGTAAAATCTAATTTTGTTTTGACCTTTAGTACCCTAAATGGTAACATTCAGGGAGAAGTATAAACCGGATGAAGTCAAAAGGAACAAAATCACAAAGCAGCAGAGAGCTAGTTATAACACCAAGCTAATTAGGTCAGGAACAGCCCTCCACTAGCAGGTCGAAATGTTTCCAGATGTCATCTGGAAACAGCCTTGGATCTTAATCAGATGTGAGCAGTGTTTGCTATGCAGACAGAGCCACACAATTCTCACTTTCCACAGCAGAACTCAGCAGCCCAGACAGTTGAGAAAATGTCTACAGGCCACTATCTCAAAACCCAGAAGTATTCCCACGAACTGGCTAAGATGAATTAAGCCTTAAAAGAAAATCATGGTTCAAGAAACTTGCTGTCTACTGCAACATTAGTGATTCCTACCTGTTTAGTACCTGTTAATTTTTCCAGCATAGTAAAACCATAAAGCAACAAATAATAATTAAAAAAAATTTTAAATATGACAAAACCAAGAGAACTGCTATTTATTGAACACTGGTACTTAATTAACAATTAATCATACCAGGGTATTTCTCACCTGAAGGAAACTCCTTTGTTCGCTACCCACCTATTCCAGGATCCTTCTGGACTGCAGTCCCAAAAGCATCATTACCAACAAACTCCTTCTTCATCTATCTGATAATTAAAATAATAAGTCAAAGAGTGGCTTTTCACGTTCCAGTTTACAATAAACCACTGAAAACCTATCTTAAGTATGATTCTTTCAACAGTGTCTTGAATGATGGCATTAAACACCTTGCAGTGCTTACTTTAAGCCTGTTTTGGTTATCTGACGCACATTCTTTTAAGAGTTTAAAGTTATAGACAGTCACATTTTATCCACACTACAGAAATGGAAAAATTCTGTGACAAGAATTATTATCATATAATTTCTTTACACTACTTCAAACAATTTGGTGCTGGAACAACTCGTAATAGAATACTGAAAGCCTGCAACTACAAACAAGCCTTTTCTTAGTGTTTTAGACTACAATAATGTACAAATAACTCCTGCAGACCATTTAAAGTACATTTGTCCCAGCCTTCCTCCTTCACAAACAGTGAGGGTTGTCAGAAGCAAATGCCTTGATTATATAAAGAAAACCTAAGTTGCAGCTAGGCTTGCTGACTTATATTGATCCCATTTAGCAGAGCCTTACTGGATTTAAAGTGCTTGAAATAACTGTCTGGGTCACAGTCCATGTGATAAAGGCCACCTGGTGAGGCCTCAGGAGCCCTCCTGCAGGGACAACATGCCATTCAGATCCTCCAATGACCTCAAGCTAAACCAGAAGCAAATACAGTAATTTGTTTCTCAGAACTCCAATTAACCTTAAATTGGAAGGGAAAGTAAAAAAGGGACCAAGGATTCCATTTTATGTCAAATAATACCCATTTTATGGCAATACACAGTGTTCCCCATTTCCCATAGCTAATATTCACCATGAAAAGCCTTTTAAAACAGGATTTTTCAGGAAAAAAAAAATCTGTTCTAAAAATCTTTTATCCCCAGAAGTTGATCTAAAATGTCACATGGAAGTGTTATGTTTCCATATAATTCAGTTAATCCAAATTTTAAAATATCACAGGGAAGTCTCAAGTTTTCTTACAGTTCTTTTCCATACAAGAAATCCTCTGGATATCATAGATGCATATACACACAAGCACAGTTCATGTACATTCATGTTCTAGACACACACATTCAATTTATACACATTTATTATACATACGACACACAGAGATGATGGAAGAGACCAACCATGTAGGTCAAACAGCAAAAGAAAAAGCACTCAAGATTAATGTTGAATTGTCATCATAGATTCTCTACTCCTAACAAACCTCCCTCACTCCCAGTTCTCACCAGGCAAGAGACACTTCATCACTGGGAAACAACTGCAATGATGCTTTTCCAGGCTACCGCACCATGTATCACAATCCTTAAAATACCTTGCAGTCAAAGCAACTTCAATACCCAGCTGAACAGCCACACAACAGCAGCAGAAATTTCCTGGTTTGTGTCAGGAAACACACGGACAGCCCATAGAGATTTTAATCACTACAAAATAAAGCAACATCCCTGGAGTTCCTCAAGGTGAAGCTTTACACCCACACCACAAATGTTCCTGATTTTGACACTCCTACCAACACTTGACTTTCCCTATACATCAGAAACCTGGAAAAGGCAACTAGTCCATGTGGGGGAAAAAAACAGATTTATTTTGGGTGCTTTCATGGAAAAACTGAACTAAATATTTTGTGTCTGGATCCAACAGCTGAGTCTAAGTGAATTGACAAAAATTCCCAACTATTTTTATCCTGAGCCAAGTGTGCCATCTGTTCCCATGAAGTCCATCTTCTGGAAGCTACCATACTACAGCATTATCACAAAGTGCCATGTGATCAAGGACTACTGTATAAATCAAGAAAGATACTATGAGTGGCAGAAAGCAACACTCAAGACAGTCGTAAAAGTTAAAAAAACCAACTCACCACCCAAAAATAAAATCGCCACAAAGCACAAGCAGCCTTATCAAGGCCCCCTGATAATACAGCTTTTTGTGTAGTGGTTATTTCACTCTGGTGCCTAAGGAAGGCTGATTTTTGGTCAGAGACTTTCCCAGGGTGAGGATGCATTTCCTGTCTTTCCTACATGTTATCTGCCTGTGCCCAGTAACCTGAGCACTAAGGATGCTATTTCCCTCTTCCAGGTAATCTTCCTCACTGTCTTCCACACTGTCAACATCTTCAAGTTAATCACAGAAACCACTCCTGTTTGATGCATGAGAAATACTCAATGTGTTAATTTTTCAGTTCATAAAATGAAATAGTAACGGCTACAGATGGCACAGCAGAACATCCAGTTATCAGAAGTACAGGAGCCCCCCGTACTCCAACAACTGAATCACAAGCAAGTAACACGGGGTCCAGCAGAAACCAAGACAGACCTTACTCCTTTTCCTGCCCTTATCAATACTGAAGACATTTTTTCAAAACTAACCTACATGGGCAGATATCCATTTGTACCTCTCACCAGAAACCGAATACTAAGAGAAATGAAACTGCAGTAAAAAACATAAATCTAAACATACTTGATATATTTGTTATTGATATGTGAGGGAGGCACACTAAGATTGCAAGCAGCTACATCTCCCCAGATACCCAACATTACTTTCTCTCTTGGAGTTTCTGGCTCTTTTGTGACAGATCCTCTCTCTTGCTAGGATCACAGATTCAGATGTCAAGGTTCTGCCCACAATTACCTTCTTAATAATTCAACATATAATGCTGGCCTCAGATTTTTTTTTTGCTGCTGTTTTGAGGTTTAAGCAGCATTTTTGGTTGGGGTTTTGGGGGGGTTTTTTGTTGGGAGTTTTTTTGGGGGGTGTTAAAGCTAAAGTCAGTGTCAGGCAGTACTACAAGTAACATGCTTTGATACAGTAACACTGGAATACAAAACCTCATTTTCAGCATTGAAGAGATTTCCTTGTTACACATACAGTAACTCCCATTGTGAGACAAATAAGCTACTATAAAACCATAGTGAGTCTCAGACAGAATTCAGCAGTTAGTCTTCTGTAAAAATCCCCTTTCAACACTTCAAGGCTGGAAAGAAAGTTGTGTTCCATGAAATCTGGCATTGTATCAACACATCTCCATGGAGCTGGCAGGATAGAAGTGCTCCAGAAACCAGCTTCACAGAAAAAAAGCATTCTTACCATGGACAAACAATCACTAAAAAGAGGCTTAGGCAACTTTTCTCCTAGCTAAAAATCACCAAATCACAGCTAAGATTACTGAGGATGCAGACGTTATCAGTGATAACACTAAATGTTTTCAATCTGCTTTATTCCTGTATTTCAAATCAGTGCATTAAAATACCCCTTGTGGAAACTTCTGTGTGTTTTTCTTCAAGACATATATATAAATATGTCTTGAAAATGTAAACTTAGCTTTTTCAAGGGTCTATGAAATTTCAGAACCTAACAACGAATATTTGAAAGCATCACACTGATTTATAGCTATGACTGTAATTCTCTTTTATTCAATGCCAAGCGTAGGTGAATGCTAAGTGTGAGCTGGGAAGAAAATAGCCTTATATAGTATAATACAAGCACAAACCATCAAGATACATCAACTCCACAATAAAGAATAGCATGATCCATCAGGTTTTTCACCTATGAGCCTCTGGGGATGTTCAAAGACTTCAGAGACTGCATTAGCAAGCTGCGTGGTACAATAGGAGCATAAGCACCTTGAGAGCAGAATAGCTCCTGGTGATGATCCTGAGTCCATCTTGCATACACTTTTTTTGGTAGGGAAGCAGGAATATTTGTTCCACACTAGTGCTCTCCCAGTCTATGGCCTGTCAGATGCAGACACCGTCACATATGTTCCTACAGACAACCTTTTAGTTTTAGACTCATCTGAAAGAGTCCATATACTTCACATCTGGGGAATTTGCTTCAGAAATATAATCCTGGATCCAAACCAAACCTACAGCATAATACATCCTACAATGTTGTTTCAGTATGCTTTGATTTGCTATACAAAGGCTGAAAAAGAGCAGTTTTATTTTGTTTTAATTTTGTCAGGACAAGATGGAAGAAGAGAGGCAAATACAGGCTAAAAAGAAAAAGAATCATCTTAATGCTGAAAATATGTCACAGTATTTTTTAATTATGCTTCCCTCCAATACTGACAGATAAAGGTTCCTTGGAAAAGGAGGGAATAAAAAAAACTATGTACAGGACTGAGAGCTTCCTTGGTCCTCTCACTCCCTATAATGCCAATATAGGGCACCCAATCCTTGGGGAAGGATCTCATCTTGCTTACTAACTAGTAGTCAAACACACAGCAAAATCCTGGCAATACAGCCAGCTAGAACCACTGAAAGAGTAAAAGACTGCCTAAGCCTAGCAAGGCTGTAACTGCCAAGGAGCATCACAAAGCCTGTTACACTAAGGTTACCTAACACCTGCAGTCCTACAATATCTGCACACCTTGACATTAAATTTACTCTCCAAATGTGAGAAAGGCAAGAAGCAGCACCTCAATTATACCACTGAGAGGCACAAAACCGCTTGTGTCCTGGTCAGCATCATCAAGGCCTGTAGAAATGTTTCAACCACAAGATGAGTTATGTTTCCTTCTGTTTCCTTCTCAGAAGCAAAACCCAGTCACTGCCTTAAGATCCGCTCCATTTAAAGTTGTGCTTTTTAAGACAGCTGTAAGCCAACCGCTCCTTGATTTAATTAAATGGATTCTTTTCCCCTTTCCTGTTTCAACATTTGTGCTATTATAGCTGCTGCTCCTGGCTGAGCTGCTTCTTGTGCTGGAATCAGATTGGAAGTCAGCAAAAATCTAATCCAGAAGAAAGAAGTCAAATTACTACCCTCGTATCTGAGAGCATGGAAATGATAGTGACAGCT
Source organism: Rhagologus leucostigma (assembly GCA_013397725.1). NCBI lineage: Eukaryota > Metazoa > Chordata > Aves > Passeriformes > Rhagologus > Rhagologus leucostigma. The sequence continues at coordinate 794,666 of VZTD01001509.1, read as the reverse complement.
CTCAATCTGCTTCAGGACAAAAGGAAAAAATACAAACAACAAACAAAGCAATTCAAGCTGAACTCCCATTTCATACCCAGTTACAGTGTTTAGTTGTGTAGGTGAACAGCAATCTAAGCACAAGCGACTAGATAACAAGACCTGAAAGATGAGCAACTGCTTCCTACAAGAAATGGCACCAATATTGTCATAATAAAAGAATTTTAGTTGAGTCACAGAATATGCTGAGTTGGAAGGGACCCATGAGGATAGTCCAGTCCAGCTCCTGACCACACAGGGCAACCCAAAAGTTAATCCAGGTAGGTAAGAGTGTTGTCGAAATGCTTCTTGAACTCTGACAGGTTTGGGGTCATGACCACTTCCCTGCAGAGCCTGTTCCAGTGCTTGACAACCACGCTCAGTGAACGTTTCCCTAATACCCAACCAAAACTTCCCTGATGCACCTTTATGTCATTCCCTTGCATCTTGTCACTGGACACCTGACACAGGCTGGACCAGCACCTCCCTTTCCACCCCCCTTTACAAGGATGTTGTAGACAGCAATAAGGTACCCTCTTCTCCAAGCTTACACATAGTGTCTTCAGCTGCTCCTCATAAGTCATTTTCTCTAGTCCCAGTCCATCTTATTGGTAGGAACAGAAACCAATGACACTAAAGAGCTCAGAGCTCTTGCAATTTTTGGTCACTTTCTGCTGCCACCTTTCCCAAAATCATGTAGGCATCCCAGCAAACTTTGAGTAGGTCGACAAAAAATTTACCAAACAGAAGAAAACTGACATTCCATGTGTGCATTACAAATTCTGCTTATCTTTTTAGCCACATAAGTAGTTTATCTCTGTATCCTTTCCATCTCTTTCTGAAAAACATGCTTTTAGTGAATGCTAACCTGGTATACATTGATTTCTGTGGTTTGTTTACAAAAAGAAACAAGCACCATATACTCATAAATATTTAAGACCAAATTTCCTTTTAAATAATGAAATATTAAATACGTAATTTTTTTAAACAAATGCGCAGTACTCTGAAACAGGAGCGTGGATAGCAACTCAAGACAAAAATTGGTATCCTCTTCTCAGGAACAAGAAGTCACTTATCTGATGAAAGGTACTATCATATCTCAAGAAAAGTAGATGGCCTTAGCTCCTGGTAAATTGTGAAGGTCCCTTTTTTCTCTTCCAAGAGACTAAGATAGAATCCAGGACAAACTATTAAAAAAAATTAAGGAACCATTCTCTCTATGTTTTCGATCTAAAATCCAAATTTAATCCAAACTGATCTTGTAATTCATAGAGAACAGAACATTTCCTTACCTGTTTACTATTAATCACCAGCCATAAAATGTATACAAGTAGATTGCATGTTGAACTGGTCACATTCATATTTCCCAATTTTATCTATCAGCATTCCACAGCCAAACACCCGAAGCCGCTCAGTTTTATGCTGATGAGAAGATGCCCTGCCCACATTTTAGAACCACAGTCCAACCTTCTCCTCCTTTATAGGAGTCCTACCGACAGTGCTTTATCTCCTCCTTCACATCCAGTACCACTGCTTCGTGCATACTCTCCACTCCAGCTGCCAAATCAGCAGCCAAGATTTGTGTCCTTCACATGCCCTACAGCTGCTTTCCTGTACTAACTTGGACTCTGTTCTCCACACCTCACTTCTGCAATGTCATGTCTCACTATTACTTTGGAAGCTGCCAGCTGGTCTAACAAGAGTTGGAGGCATTGAGTAACTAAGAGGAGAGATATAAACTAATGTTTCCGACTACGCTTTCACCGCTGCAGTTTTACAGTCCAGTGTCTGCCAACAAGCCCTGTTTGGTACAAAACATTTATCTTTTCTTTTATTACTATTAAAACTGTTTACTATTCAGAGACAGATTTTAAAGACTGTTTCTTACTCTCGGAAGAATGAGTCCAGTAACTAAAAGAATGCTGACAGGCTGCACACCAGGCAGCTATCTGCAAAGACTCGGTGTTTTATTTTTTAAGTATATGGAGCCATTAACGCCTCTTTTTAAACTGTTTTAATGCATAGCTTAGGCTATCTTGTAGCTGCAACCAGATAATTTAAGGGCAGTCTGTTTTATCTTGAAGGCTCTTCTCAGTGGTGCCAAGCAATGGGACAAGAGGCAAGGGGCAGAAACCAATGCACAGGAAGTCCCAGCTGAACGCGAGGATGAACTTCTTTACTGTGCAGTGACCACACACTGGAACAGGCTGTCCAGAGAGGTTGTGGAGTTCTCCCTCACTGAAGATACTCAAGAACCATCTGGACACAATCCTGTGCCTTGTACTCTGGGATGGCCCTGCTTGAGCAGGGAGTTTGGCCCAGATGACCCACTGTGGCCCCTTCCAACCTTATCCATTCTGTGAAATACAAAAACTGCACATAAAAAATGAGGAAGCTTTAAAAGTTAATATTTTATCTACAATTAAAAGTATAAGATTGCGATGAGTATTGATGAAGTAGACTTTAATTTTATTCCTGAATTTAAAAAAGAAAGGGCAGCCATCTAGATCCTGATGATCACTGCAGTCTCTTGTAAACTTAAAGAGAGCAGCTTGAAACCAAATAGGGCACCTATTCCCAAAGAGAAGAAACCCCATCTGATTATTTCCCTCCCTCCAGTTCCACAATGGTTAGTACTGAACTTTGCCATGAGTTAGCTTCAAAACATTTTGCACACTGGACCAAAACACCTTCAGTGTTACCTACCACTAAACTGCTTTGAACAAGAAGATTTCCTGGATGTCCATTCTTAACACTAGTAAGTAGATTTTGAACCTAAACACGTTGCAGTGAAAACAATGGGGGGAGGGGTGGAGTTAAATCCTGGAATATTAATGTTCAGGATGCTTTCGTTTTTCTTCAAACAAACAACAGAAACGAAGAAAGATGCAGAATTCTGAAGGGAACCTAATCAAGCTTGCCTCCCTCACAGCAGTGCTGTTACTGTTACACCGGTGATAAAATCTTTTCCTGTGAAATGCAATTATTAGTTTAAAACCCACTGAGCTGATGAGATCCCACAATCCAAGAGGAATAGGTTTCTTAACTACAGCTGTGACCAGCTGGCTGCTAAACAGAAAAAGGACTGCTACAGCCTTCTCTGTGATGAGGCTCCAGCGGGCAATGCTGTGGTTGTTGGCAACCTTCCTGAGCTTGAGAATCACATCAAACGAAGCAAAACCTGTTGTGACTGCAGACCAGGTTTTTTTATGGACTGACAGGGTAACTGTAGGCACAAACACATTGACTCCAATTCTCAAAGACAGTAATTTAAACTTATCTGTGATTACATGGATCTTCCATACACCCCACCAAATTATGTAACAAACCTATCAATACTTACATTGCTCTTAACTACACTTGAAAATAATCAATGTAATCTACATAGACTAAAAGTACATATGGAAAAAATCAAGCCATTAGAGACTAATCTACACGCAGTTCAAGTAGTAATTTAACTACATCAGTTAAATTTAGAAACTGATTTATTTAATCATTGCACAGACAACCAAGATTTAAACCTCATCTTCAAGCAGATCCCTGTGCACTAGCTGCATAATTCAGAGAGAAGTTATTATGATGCCAATCACAGAAAAGTTCAGAGAAGAGGCCAATGACTGCATTTATTTGCAGAAATGAAAATTTCCCACTCTCAGACAGTGATAACAAAGAATATATCTATATGTGATGAGCGTGCTAAGGCTCTCACAGTGCAGACACCAGTTTTAATACACAAAGAGAAGAAATTTGTTTATGTCAAACTCATTTTGCCAGGCTGCAATTTAATTCAACACCATGCAGTCAAGTCCAAAATGTAAATGAGTGCATACTGCGGAGTTTAACCCCAGACAGGCAAGAATTAAGATCAGCCTCTTCTAACATCAAAATCAGACAGCAAACAAGAAAAGCTCCTAGAAAACGCATGTACCTCAAGATCGAAATTTGTGATCACTTCTCTATCATCTTTTAAGTTAGTCTCTCCCAAAATCAGTTCCATATCATTTTGGCTTTACCATTTGTAATGCAAGAATTCTGCAATAATTTCGCCTTTCTTATAGGTCTTTTTCCATCTCTGGGAGACCATTGGGAAAACATTGTCCTACTACTCCTCCCATCCACTGCTATGCAATTAGTGATCTGCAGCTTTTGGCTGGTCACGTAGTCCAAAAACCTTCCACCATTCTCCAGAGACTATTTCTCTCCTGCCCTACCTACTTTTCACATTCACTCTGCTGCATTCTTAAAATCTTCTTTCCTTCAGGGAACTATTCTTAATGGTTTGTTTTAAATTAAAAATTGAAGTTACTAAATAATCCTATACTTTAGCAGCCATGAAGGTTAAAGGATACAGGTTACATGACTGAAGAGTCAGACAGTAAAGGCAAAAGTCCGAGCACATAGATTTGGTTTAACCCTGACTAAAAATATCCAAGTTGCTTTCCCAGTAGAGTATTTCTAAAGATTGCAAGAGTATTCACAGCACACAGCAATCACAAACACACTTGTAACACCTTTTTCCAAAATGTGTAACTGCATACACAATATTTTTATCTGACAAACTAAGTGTAAAGGTGTATTTCCTAGAATTGCTTGTATGTACTGACAAAAGAACTCTTCTGGTAGTCTACTGAATTGACAGCTGAGGCTAATAAGCATCAGAGGCTGTTTTCAAGCCCTGAAGCTGGTATTTCAATCCTCACTACATGCTAACTTTCTGGAGAAGACACTTTTGTACTGTAGTGTTGTAGGTTTATAACAGAAGTTTAGAAAAGCTAGTGCATGCGACTCACACAGGATGGTAATTTAAGCAATCAGCAACTTTTACAAACATTTAATACAGTATTTTTATCAGCCTGACAACTTTTGGGGGCATTTATATTAGCAAAACACAGTAGGAAATCCAGAGAAGCAAGACAAGGCACAACTGTAATCCAAGTGACAAAATGAGAGACTTAATTTCAAATTCAAATGCCTCACTGTGCATGCAGAACAGGTGAATTAAGCTGTTTAAATTTTTTATTATGACTTTTAATTTAAATTCTTCGAATAGAAATTTTAAAAGAAAATATATTACATTTCTGTAGAAATCAACCACTCTTTTAAGCTCAAGTTTCTCATTTTATTGATCAGGTAGTTTCCAAATTGTATATCCAGTTAGAATGTTTATGATACATGAATGATCAATTTTCAACCAAAAATTAGAATTTGTTTACTAGAATTAAGTTTTAATTTTTTTTTTAATTTAAAGGCTGATTATCTCCAAGTATGTTCAGCATTGTCTTTATACACCCTTCAGTTACATTAAACTCCAGACTAGTTAAACACTAGACACTTCAATTAAACGCTACATCAAAGTTTGGCTTAAATTGCACAACGAAACAAAATATTTGATAAAACTACACTGAGAATGAACAGCAAATATCTCAAAATAATTTCTGAAGTTTTACGAATAAATATAATCTAGGTAAAATACTCCAAAACCAAGGTTCTTATTCTTGTAATAACTAATTTCTGTAGCTCCTCACGAATAAAAGCAATGATATTTCCATGCAGCATGAAACACAACTGAAATATAACAGTGCTGTAACATTCACTGCTTCGTTAAGTAATAAGCAATATGCTAAACTAATAATCTAGTAGTGAAGTATATTTTTAATCTTGGATATGTCCATTTGGTTTTTTTTTTGCAGGCTACTTACTTTCCCTGACACAGTTCCTCCATTTTTGGCATCTAAAGCAAGAGATCTTTTTTCCAAACTATTTCAGTATATAACCATCAAGTTACCCTTCCATTTAATGGGTAATGCAAGAGGGGTAAAGGGGGAAAGAGCGAGTTTTCTTTCACCCTTCTCTTCCAAAGGCTGTTGCCATAACTCTCCCATTCCTGTGTGCACCATATTGCTTCCTGATTCCTTCACTCCTCGAAACAGTTTCCTACTTGATATTGTGAATGCACACATTTTCCATAATTATTCTGTTTCTTAACTTAAAGTGCAATCTCTTTCAGAACATATATTCTGACAAGCATCTTGAGTATCATCAAGTATATACTCAGAACTCAAAACTGAAATAAGCATAAGCAAATTTCAGCTGAGGGGAAAAGTGTGGCAAAGAATCATAGCCAGGGTTATAGGCAGAGTCAGCTCTAGGACACAGGAGAACAGTATCCTAAACAACAGTCTCCTAAAGCACTTGCTGCATGCTTTACTCCATTTGGTAGACCTTGAAGCAAAGCTGGCAGTGGTTTCTGCCAAAGGCAGCACTGTGGAGCGCAATGCAAGAAGAAAACAGTCTCACCTACAAGTACCTAATAATACTCTTAACCTCACCCTCTCGGAAGAACAACAAATCTGCTTTTCAGCTTCTTCCCCTGCTCAAAAGCTTTCTCTTTCCCACTGCAGAAGCCAGCAAGCTGCAGCTCCCTGGAAATATACACATACACACACTTACCAGCTTTACTTATTGTAACAAAATTGTCTGCATTTCGGCAGTAGACCTTCATTAGCCCCCCCCCCCCCAGCGTGTCTCACCTCTTACATCACACAGTGAGGGAAGTGCTCGTCCTCCAGCAACACAACACATAGCCCTCATCTAAAAGGTCCCTGGTGCTGAGTGTGGCAGCTGAGAGAGATTGGGGGCAGGGGAATATTTCCCCACACAGCTAGTTTAATATCAATAAATATAAATCTTTTATTATCCGTTGCACTTCGAGGCAAACAAACATTCAACCTCAGCAGATTTAGTTTAAATCTCTTAGACAATACATCAACAAAGTACAGATTATACACGGTAAAAGTAATTAACAGATGCAAATTTATAAATCCAGTATCTCATGAACAACCATGAATAAAGTAAATTTATTTCAGTTTTCTACACAATAAGATTAGTATTTAAATGCTACCAGTCTCCTGGGTTAGCAATGCTTTTGCCATTTGTTTCATGGCCTAATACAGCACATCTTCAACATCACAAAAATGTAAACCTTCTTCGCAAGGCTAACTCAAAACCTTCTGGACAAGCTTCCAAAATTCATCACTGGTCTTCAGTTTGAGGGACTTATCACAGTCTTCAAATATATTTGTAACAGATTCACGCAAATGCAAAGTAAGTGACATGGAATGTTCCGTAAGAGCTCTCTTGAACAACTTACCATTTAAAAAGGAGTACAGAATATCCGTACTGTTTACGCGTTTGAGAAGACAGCTGTTCTCCAACTTCCTAGCACACTCAGGTGGCTTTTTCTGCAAACAAAGACAAATTTAACTTAGTCTTCCAGTAACAGTATAATTAAAATTATGCATTAAAAATAGGTTTTCCTTCAGTGATCAGCTGAAAAAAAAACTTAGTAAAATATGCATGAGTAAAATGCAGACCGTTTTAACTGTTTTGTGCTAAATATTTCATGTTATAGCTTAATTTTTTTCAAGGTAACAAAATAGCTTGCGTTATTTTATAATCAATTTTTAAATAGAACTATCTGCAGAGAAAGTAACATTTACCCACTTGAAAACTGTGGGGATGGAAAAATGATATAATGGCCTACCGTAAAGCACAATAAAACAGCAGGTTTAAGTCCCTCTGAGATTCTTCACAGCAAATTAAACATTACTAAACACAAACCCACTAAAACAGACTAAAAAAGGCAATAAGAATCTCTTGCAAAAATTAAGTATTGAGATGTTTCCATGAAAATATTACAGTTCCTAGCATCAAGGGAACATTCTGATTCACAGATTAACATTTAGTCATACACTAAATTTTTAAAAATTAAGGTTTTTTGCAGTTAAGATATAAATGCCCTTTCTGCAAGAACTGTATAAAAATGATCTCTAAAATAAATCACTTGCTTATAGGAGGGTAATACTACTACCAGATTTTTAAAGGGTGCTATGATGCATTTTTTTGCCTAAATACTTTAGACAATTAAAAATTACAAGAGAAAAAAAACTTCTTGATCTTAAGGACACAATTATAAACCAGGATTTATAAGAAAGACAGAGCATCTAGAAGAGCAAGACGCTGTTAAAGTCACCACGCGATTTCTCAAAGACAAGACAGCAGTGTCCTGCTTGCTCACTGTCACCCCCTGCCTTGCTCACTTTCCTTCATCCTCCCTCAGCATATTAGAACTTTAATGTGCCCAGACCTTGATTCCAGTAAGCACTGGTGCAGTAACCACCTATTCTAAATAAAATATTGTCCTCTAGTTAACTTGCTCACAAAATCTTCTGGTTTGTCAAGGTCTTGGTCCTCATTTAAGTGTTTATGTGCTTAGAGAAAAAACTGTTTTGAAGAGCCACATTATAAAGGCTCACATACATATAATTCATGCATGTTCTCATTACCAGGATAGGTGTACTATACCGGGAAGTGCCTTCCAAACACAGCTTCACAATCCCAACTAAATTACGTCAGACGGGATCCTATCAGCCTAAATTAACGTAAGATGGACGTGGACCTACTGAAGGGATTCCAGGAGGGCCTCAGTGATTATCAGAGTGGCTAGACCACCTTGTTCTATAAACACAAGAGCGTGGAAAAGAGAAGGCTCCAGGGAGACCTTACAGCAACTTCCAGAACCAAGAGGAGACCAACAAGAGAGCTGGAGATGGACTTTTTACAAGGACATGTAATGAAAAGACAAGGGGGATTGGCTTTAAACTGAAAGCAGGTAAAGAAAGAAATTCTTCACTGTGAGAGTGGTGAGACACTGGAACGAGTTGCCCAGGGAAGTTATGGAAGAGTTCAAGGCCAGGTTGGATGCGGCTTTGAGCAGCCTGGTCCAGCGGAAGGTGTTCTGCCCATGGCGATAGCATTGGAACTAGATGTTCTTTAAGATTCCTTCCAACCCAGGCTATTCTGTGATTCTGTAAGTTACTTGAACCAGCAGCGATTTAAGTATGCTTGTGGTTCAGAAAACAGTAAATCTGCTTTAGAGCAAATAGCACTACATTAAAAACACTACAGAACAGACATCATAGAGCACTTGGAGTACAAGGTGACTGGAACTTTATATAGATCTTAAACTCTCTAGTACTACCAGGGTGGCTGAGAATGTATTTACACATTACATTATCCTCAGCAGCGAAGGCATCTTACAAAGTTCTCAGTTCCCCACATTAGCTACACGTTTCTGTCCACACACTGCAGTTTACCACTTCCATCATTTACATCTACACACCGTCTGCAGCACTGCACTACAAAAACAGGATCCCTGAATCCATCCTGTGATGAAAGAACTCCTCACTCAGATCAACAATATATCACCTATACGGCGATGGAAAGAAAGCTGAGAATCACCACACAGTGAGGACAACTCTCAGCTTTCACCGTGAAATCAAATCCAATCAACTATCTTGACATATATTTCAGCATAAATCCTTATCTGGTTAAATAAAAACATCAAGATGTGGTTAATGTTAAGCAGTTTTAGATCTTTTTTTCTGTCATCAGATTTTTTTGTTTGCTTGTTTTTTCTAAGTAGAACACTGAAAAAGACCCAGGATAAGCCAGAGAAAAAGTGCTGGACTCTCTATGTGTTCTGTATTTAAGACACACAGCTATGATGAAAACGCAACACAAGATACAGAAAGGAAAATGTTTTGGTACACCACTAACAGTCCAGCAATACCTATCTACTGCCACAACTGTGAAAATAGACACATTCCCTTTCAAATGGATTCTTTCTTTCCCATGAAATCCCCAAGCGGGAAAAAAAAATAACAACAAAAGCCATTATAAAAAGATTCTTACTCATTATCAAGTACATCACTGACTCCTCTGCCAAGTGCCCCATTTGACGCATTCACTGACTAAGTTACAGAAAGTACTAAACAGTTTCAACAGGATAAGCATTTAGACATGTAGAATGTGTAACACTGACTTCTGGCAAGAAATTTATATTCAGCTGAATTTTGTTTAAAATCGAAGTTTTTAAGCTTTCTAAACAGAACTCCTAGAAAAGAGGGTATTGTAGGCAAGCAATTTGAAGAACAAGCTATATGGCACACAGAGGATTACTCCAGAAATATACAGAAAAATAACCATAAAGGATTTAATGCAAGACATAACTTTTATACAGATTGAGGATTAAAAGTATCCAAATGGCAGGTCATCATGAAAATGGTGAAGAAAGGATTTTATTTTGAAGTCTGCTTTCTGGAGTGGGGGGGGGAGGGGGGTTAAAACATGCTTTCATATATGGAGATCCAAAGCTTACCACTATAGTTCGAATTCAAGTAACTGCTTTACCAATGCATACACACAAAAAAGGAAGTGGTTTAAAACTTCAATACTGGTTTGCCTTGTTAAACTCATGCATGTATTCCATCTTAAAAGCATGAAACTCAATCTTGGAAACTACTGTAACTCTGCAACACACATTTGGAAAACCCAGACAGGTTCTGAAGTCTTCAAAGAGTACAACCACACATCAGTGGTTAGGTCCCCCTTGATCTTAAGCACTTCTACAGTGAGATGGGGGCTTTTTCTGTAAAAGAACCATAAAAATCAATTACTTAAAACTAAGAGGCCTCTCAGTAGCACATCCTAAGCAGCTTTCATGAGATTGATCAAGACAACTCAAAAGTTTTTATCATTAAACTAGACTTCTTCCATATCCCAGTCTTAAATTTGGGCACAGAACAGGAGCAGCATAAAGACACGACAGCTCCTGTTTTCTAGTGGTCTTTAATTAAAGATTCTCTTGCTGTTGTCTAGTCCGAACTCTGAGTATCCACAGCATCCAGAAATGCAGAATTAGTTGGAATAAACACTGTACTTGGAGTGCAGAGAGCAATCTGCCCTTTGACAAGCCCTCAAGGGACAATTTCCCACTCTGCATCTTCTTCAGAACCACTCTGACAGTCAGACCTTGTCACAGCACCCAGTGTGTACTTTGCCACAAATTCCTTCCAAGGAATGAACAAGTTCAAGCTCTTGAAGTTTTTCCTTAGAGCACAGGCAGACAAATTAAAAATATCCAACCTGTGTGGAGGACCTGGTGTCTCTTTTATTCCTTTCCACTCACTGGATTATGGTACAAATATTCAGTACTTGACTGAGTATAGCAGTCCTTCAGTACTGGACAGAGGAAGCCCATCCTAAACAGCAGGCTCACAAAATCCTAAACATCCTGTGGAATTTATCTGAGGTTAAACACTTGATTTTCAGAGATTTTGCAATCTACAAAAGCCAGCCCATCAAGCCTACAAGCTAGCCAGTAACAGCAGTGGTTTGTCAGACATTCTTTGCTGGTAAGAAGCATGGCCATCCCTACATCTATCACCTCTCTGGTGTCTCAACAAGAGGCTTGCCCAGGACTACACTCTCTTCTTAATGGTCAACACTGGCTCTTTAGTGCAAATGAAGCCAAACAAAGATTATACAACAAATTACTAGTACCAACCACAAGAGACAGGAAGTAGCTCTCTTATCTTTGATCCAAAAAGAAAGGGATCTTCCACCACCAGGAAAGAACAAAGGCAAATACCTCTGAGAAGGAACAGATTTCAGATGTGATATCAATATCAAAATGTTTTCAAACACTTGAAAAGGTTTGCTGGCAGCATTCACCATCCCTAAATTCTTCACAGATAACAATCCTAATATCACAGTACAAGTCTTCTGTACTATCAGCCTGCTCCTTCTCCCAGTACAGCCCCACACTCTTCTCCAGAAGTTCAGTGTACACATCTTTACAGAATAGCAAAGAGCTCCCTCCTAGCTCCACTCCCAGCCTGTAGAGATGTCTCCCTAATGCTTCACAAAAAGAACGCTGATGGCTTTACTCAGGTGGATGCCCACTCTCATGCAACAACACTAAAAATGGGTCATCCTCATCTGACAGAACCTCTATAATTTCAGTTGTTACCCACCCAGTATTACATAGCACAGTTTTTCAATTACTAATATTTAAGAATATGTTTCTTAAAACAGAAAGGTCCCTTAAATTCTACCTTCTGGAGCATTCAACCTCACTTCTTGTTGTTAGCAGACACTGCTAAAAAGCATGAACATCTAGACAGATGCTTTGTGTAAGTACTCCAGACAGAAAACCTGTGGGTTCATTAAGGGCATTAGTCCAAGGCTAGGTGATGGGACTTTCAAATTAAATGCTTCATTAAAATACCTAAATTTGGTGACAAAATCAATACAAAAATATTGTCAGATAATTAACAGCTGACATTTAAATACCAGATTTCACCTTGTGCTGAAGATTTTCTTCACTCATACTTCTCCAGAAATAGTAGAGGGTCATGCAGTTTGTACCCCACAGTTTCGTGACGTTAGAGAGAAGTGGCAGAGGAAGGGAGGCATGAATCAGCACAGGCCACAGAACCCCGCTGAAAAGCATGAGCCAAAAATACCACATATACACACACATAAACCACTAAAATGAGACACCTCAAGATTGATAAATGAAATCTAGTAGGCTTCAGAATGTCCAGGGAAAAAAGGGAAATTAAACAGAACTGACGTGATTTTTAAAAAGGGGAATAAATACCACATCTATAAAGAAGTGCAACAGGAAAGGAAGCAGCACCAAGGTCCTACTAAACAACTCAGCACTGCTGTAGCTGACAGCCAACTTCAGTTCCGTGGAATCAGAATTATGCAGATGGTCACAGCCTGGATCAAGCAAGCAGCTGCTCTCTCTAGCACAGCCCATTCAGGGCCAAGACATATTTTTACATCTGGATCTAGCTGAAAGCAACCACTCACATCACTCTATGGCTAATTCCCCTATAGCTTGGTGGTGAAAGAGAAATGAAAAAATGTAAGAGCACTCAGATTTAATGTCTGAAGAATAGAAGGCACATCCTTCACCCTAGCAGGCAGAAAGATGCTTTGTGGTATAGAGCTGGGTACATGGAAAAAATTTCACCTTCCCTGTTATTATGTCCTCCTAAGAAGCCACATCCTTTGTTAAAAAACCACAACTGAGATATGAAGCTTGCTTCCATTGGGAACTGTTTTATGATCCCTTAAATGGCTTTTTAAAGTACATAAATAGCAAGAGGTCTAAAAAAACACATTGGACTTGTGGAAGATGATTAAGTGACTACTGGGGTGAATTAAAAACAATGGTATTCAGTGCTTTTTTCATAGAATTACAGAATGGCTTAGGTTGGAAGTGACTTTAATGATCCTCTTGTTCCAACCCCCTTGCCATGGGCAGAGACACCTTTCCCTAGACCAGGTTGCTCAGAGCCACATCCAACCTGGCCTTGAACACTTTCAGGGATGGGGAGTCCACAACACCTCTGCGTAACCTGTTCCAGTGGCTCACCGCCGTCTGAGCAAATAATTCCTTCATATCTACGCTCTTTCAGCATAGAGCCATTACCTCTTGTCCTGACACAAAAAGCCTTCTTTTCCCCAGGCTAAACAGCCCCAGCTGTCTGAGCATTCCTTCACAGGAGACGTGCTACAGCCCTCTGATTATTTGCATGGCCTTCCTCTGACCTTGCTGCAACATCTCCACATCCTTCTTAGTGTGGGGGCCTCAGAGCTGGATGCAGCACTGCAGGTGGGATCTCACAAGAGTGAAGCAGATGTGGAAAATCACCTCCCTCAACCTGCTGGTCAGGTTGCCTCCGGCATAACACTGAGGCCATACCTGGGGCTGCCCAGTCCCCTGAGTTGGAAGACCATGAGTGTGGGAACAGTGACTTTCCATTTGTGGACACTGAATTTTTAAGGGACCAGCTGTATCAGTTGAATATTCACAATTCCATGGGGCATGATGAGATTCATCCCAGAGTTCTGAAGGAGCCAGTGGATGCTTCAGCAGCACCCCTGTCCATCTACCAAAGGTCTTTGGAGTCGAGAGGGGTCCCTGCTGATCAGGAGCTAGTTTTACTCCAATTTACAAGAAGGGTGTGAAGAAAGACCCAGAAAACTACAGACCTGTTCATGTAGCCTCAGTTCTTGGAAAAATTATGGAGGAAAAGATTATACTGGGTAATACTGAAAGGCATTTAAAGAATAATGCAATTATCAGGCACAGTCAATATGAGTTCACAAAACAAAACTCCTAACTAATAAACTAATTTGCTAACTTTTTCTGATAAGGTCACATCTAGTGGATGAAGGGAAGGCAATAGATGCAGTTTTTCTGGATTTTTAGGAAGGCTTCTGATACTGTCTCCCACAGCATCCTTCTGAACAAGTTGTCCAGCTGCAGGATGAGTGGGTCCACGGTATGCTGGCTGAAGGGCAGAGCTCAAAGGGTTGTAGTGAATGGGGCTACATCCAGCTGGTGACGAGGCCCCAGGGGTGCTCCTCAGGAATCAGTTCCAGGGCCAGTCCTGTTCCTGTACTTACCAACGATGTGGATGCGGGAGTGCAGTGCACCATTACTGAGTTTGCTGGAGATGCCAAACTGGGAGGTCCTTTCGGCTTTCTTGAGGGACGGGGGGCTTTGCAGAGGGATCTACATAGATTGGAACACTGGGCTATGATTTATAGCATGAAGTTTAACAAGTCCAAATGCCAGATTCTGCACCCAGGATGAAGTAATGCCAGGCACATGTATAAACTGGGAGCGAAATGGATGGAGAGCAGCCCCAGAGAGAGGGATCTGGAGTTCACAGCAGGCAGCAGCTCAGTCAGAATCAGCAGTGAGCCCTGGCAGGCAGGAGGGCAAACCCCATCCCAGGGTGCATCAAACAGCATCACCAGCTGGGCAAGTGGGGGGATTGCCCTGCTACATTCAGGGTTGGTGTGGCCTCACCTCAAGGATTGTCTGCTGTTCTGGGCTGCACAATTTAAGAAGGTTGGGAAGGTGCTTGAATGTGTCCAGAGGAGCTCAACAAAGCTGGAGAAGGGGCTGGGAGGAAAAGTCCAGTGATGAGTGGCTGAGGACTTGGGGTTTGTCTAGCTTGGAGAAACAGAGGCTAAGTGGTGACCTTATTGCTCTCCACAGCTTCCCGAGGAAGGGATATGGAGAGGGAGGTACTGAGCTCTTCTCTCGGGGACCCAGTGACAGGATATGTGGGAACGGTTCAAAGCTGCATCAGGGGAGGTTCAGGCTGGGCAGTAGGCAGTGTTTCGTTACCAAGGGAGGGGTCACACACTCAAACAGGCTTCCTACAGAGGTGGTTGATGCCTCAAACCCTGACAAGAGTTTAAGAGACATTTGAACAATGTCCCTAACAACATGCTTTAACTTTTGGTCAGCCCTGAAGCAGTCAGACAGTTGGACTGGATGATGGCTCTAGGTCCCTTCCAACTGAAATATTCTACTCTCATGTGCACATAGTTCGGTATACATGTAGCCAATACTGTAGTTTAGCTCTCACTATTTATAAAGCCTTGTGTATCTACAGGTTATAGCTATAGATATAGATCTATATCTATAGATATATAGATCTTTCTATATACATAAAACTAGTATGTTTTATGTCTAGGACACAGACTGGAAGATATTTGTGAAAAGCGTGGGAATTTCCCCCAGTTTTAAAGTCTCAAAAAGCATGTAAATTGTTTTTAAACAGATATAGGTATAACAGAGATTAATCCTTAAAGAGCCACCACGAATAAAAGTAAAACTCAACGGAATTAAACAGTCACTCCTTGCAGCTGACCTATGGGGTTCAATCAAGGATACTATTATGTAAAGAAACAAGGAGGGTGAGAAGGAAGGCAGAAAAGTTAAAGCATTTTAACAGGTGAAACTTATGTATTGAATTATTCCATTCTACACTCCAGCTGGAAATCAGGTCTTGAAAGAGACTGGAATACTGAACTACATGGTTCAGGTCTATCCCTATTTCCCTAAGGTTTTTTTCCCTCCCTCCTCCTATTCTTAAAGGGCCAGATGCAACACGCAGTTTCGTTTGTTTCTTTTGGGTCTTTTTTGTTATTAACATTTTTATTTATAAGCCAGTTAAACTAAAGCAGTTTTGCATGGATCTGTGACCTCAAATCTTACTCAGCATAGAGGAGCTTAGCAGTTTAGGAAGATCAAACAAATCACCAGAAATCCAGAAGTATGTGAAATAAAGTCCACTTTTTCTTTTGAAAAGAAGGCTGAAGTGGCTTAAAACCATCACGCCTGCTGTTACCATGAGATTTTTATGGTTTTAATTAAGACCTGTTTTCAGATAACAGCATTTTAAAATACTTTTTTAATATGGGTAATGAAAAGTATCACCTTCATTATCCCAATCACATAACCCATCCAGGTCATCCACTGCCTTACCATCAGATTCAACACCACACAGCTGACACTAAAGAGACTAGTTTTACCTGTTCCCACTACATATGCCCATAAATTCAATAAATCCTGTCCTTCAGATTACTTCACTATGACATTCACAGCCATGTTTAGTACTTTCTACTGAGGGGAGGAAGAAGAGGCAGTCAGCTGCCACAAATGCAGCATCTTACAGAGGAATTTCCATTAAGAGGTTTAGAAACAATAACAAAGATGTGACCACAAACAATACCTAAATTACTTAATACATACATACAATATATAATCTCAGATTTCTCCATTATAACGTGACTGCAGGTAAATTATCCTATTCTGGATTGGTTTCTTGTCTGCATCCCTTCCTCAGTCTTCCAACAACCCAAGAAAATACCCATTTCAACTTTGCCTTCCTCTATTGAACATTTTGAAAACTGTAAATAATTTAGATTTCCAATAATTAAATACAGATGTACATCATGTAAGACGCAGAGTATCTTGACTTGTGGGAAAAAAAAACCAACCAACATTTAATGTGGCAACTGGTTGCTGAAAGGCATGAGCTGCCAATAAACATGGAATGATATTTTTTTCATTTGAAGAGCAGCTATTCTGTTTCACCCTATGAAGGCAGGAGTGGAGGTACAGGATGTATCACAGGAAAGAAGGCATGCCATGTCCCAGGGCAATGCCATGCCTGCCCAGGCAGCAGCTGACAGCTTCAGAGCAGTGTGTAGCCTACATTTGGAAATGGAAACAACCAGATATTTTGGTTATTACTGACCACTTCGCTCTGGGATGGGAAGAAAGAAGAGTCAGCAGGAAACCTGGCACAGCTTCAAATCCACCTCTTCCCACCTCCATATAAAAAAAAGCAGAAACCACACAATGCTTTGAAGAGTAACAACTCCACTTCCCAGAGGGCAGGGCCAGAGCTGCACAGCTGTGACACATGGCTTCCTCTTCCCCTCTTCATTTAACAGCTGCTTGGTGCTGGCAAAAGAGCAGTAGAGGAACAAAATACAACCAAACAGGGAGGCTCAATTAAAACTACCGAGAGCCGGTGCGTTATGCTTTTGTTCAAAGAGCACCAGCACATGCACTGCAGATGGGTGGAAGGCTGCAACTAAAGCCACACCAGATCCAGAACGTGATGCCTTTACTCTTCTACCACACCTGACCTCGGTTTGAAATGCTCATGTAGCTCTTCAGACCCGACCTCTGTCAGCAATAAGTGCTAAGGTGGTGTAAGCACCACAGTCATCTGAGCTGACCATTCACATTATTACAAGTTATGAACCCCCTGGAAAATTCTGCATCAAGCACAATGTACTAAAACAGATCATCCAAGAGGGCATGGAACCTTGTTTGTTTGGAGGTTTTTGTTGATGTTTGGGGTTTGTTGTTTTTTTTCAAAGCCTCCTTTATGAAGTACCACTTAAAACTATCATCTGATCCCAAATAATATAGTTTTTCTTTCTGCACAGTGCAGATGCATACTGGCTTCGTTATTTTTGAAAATCTTGTTGCAGATTACCACGGGAATTACACTTTTTTTTTCAAAGAAGTGAGTACCCTCAACACTTTCGAGATCCTACATTTTCACAACTACCTCATTTTCAAGTATAACAACAGTATAGCGATATTTTCCCCTTGAGAAAGGCATTTATTTAGGAGTGGCCTGTTACCGAGTTAACAGGTAAATAAATCTGTTCTGCAACAAAACGACTACTTATGGGCCAGCTGTTCCACAGGTCATGTTACCTTATATCCAGAATAATCAAAAGTTGTTTCAAGCCTACAGAAAAACATACTGCTTAAGCTTCCCACTCTGGCCAAGTTTGTTCTTTCAACACCTAATAAGAATCTGATTTAAACCAGCAAGTCCCGTACGCTTGGAACAAGAAAAGCGGATGAACATTTCATTGTACACCTGCAGAAATGAGCAAAAAAAGTATGGAAGGCATATTTTAGAGAACACTACTAATATAATGCAAATTAACTAATCCACAGTGGAATTCAATTATTTCCACAGTCTTATCTTCCTACAGTTACATTTATTTTAGTATTTTGTTCAAAGTAGATTTAGAAGTCTCAAAAATATACTTCTGACAAAAGAACACTTGTCCTTCAAGCTTTGTATTTCAGACAAGCTTTTGTTTGCAGGTTTCCCTCATATTTTAGCTCTAAAGTATCACGTTGAACATTAAGAGAATATAACAACTCTCAGTAACCCTCAATTAAATTCACTCGTTTCATTCCTCTAAATTCAACACCCATACTTCCAACTCTCACAGTTCAATCTCCCTGATGCTTCCCACCCAGTGCTAAAGCATGTCATCTTTCTCCTTTCTTAGCCTATCCCTAGAACTGAATGAACCTAGATAAACTTCTGAGTAACCCAGACTGCTCTATGCTGTGTTTATTGTTCTGTGATGAGGCATGAAGAAAGTTATCTTTGACCAACAAAAACTGTTCACTATTTAGACTGTCATCCCTTAGGTTCACAAAACCTAAAAAAACTAATTCAGTGTATTTTCTAATGCTTCATATTCAAAAGCATTAACAGCCATAATTCCACCAAGATGAATAACAGTGGGGATACTCAAACTACAGATTTAGAGTCATAGGTCTTACAGCTAACATCACCATTACCAAAAGTACAAAATGAAGCTGCATTTTTTTTATACCTGAACTGCAACATTTAAGTTTGCTTTGAAAAACTTGATTATTACAGGCTGCCTACATGCTTCTCTAACTTCCTCAGCTAAATTGGCTGAGAAAAACATTTGCCAAAGTTGGATTAGCATTTAGCACCTTCAGGGCTAACTGTGCTTGTTGTTTCAACCTTGGCAACCAACTGTACGGACACACTATTATATATAAGCTTCCAGAAGCATTTAACATTTGATTCTGCTGAAAATTCAGCTCTACTATATGTTTTGAAAATAAAATCACTTTTTCCTCTTTTAGAGATCCATGATGATGCCAAACATATGCTTGTTTTCCAAACAACAACTGTTTAAAAGAAAGAAAATTCTTTCTGATGTTCCTGCCAAAAACAACATTCTGCGGCTTAAAGAAATTTGATAGTAAGCAGTTCACTTAGCTCAGGGAAGAAGGATTTACATTTGGCAAGGATTGACACTTCATGTCTTGCATTTACTTCCCTCCATTTTAAATTTTTTTGGGGATGCATGTGGCACCGGGAAGGGTTTTTGCTGTGGTTTCTTGGGGTTTGTTTTTTTTACATCTCCAAGTATTTCACTCTCTAAAAATAAGGCATCTGTGGGTTTTACTAGAAATGACACAAAGCAGAAGTTCATCGTAATGTTTTTCTTTTTTACCGGGAGTACTAGGATATAGAAGAGAGTTTCGAAGGGAAGTAAAAGACTTCAGAAAAAATGCATCAGCGAGAGTTTGCAGCAAGAGGAAGTGGAACAGAAAATGCAAATGAGGAAGTGGCACACAAAACATTAACAGCTTCATTTTAAAGCATGGAACAGGGAGAGAAGGCAATGGATTTGGGATTTCAGCAGCCGTTGTCAGAGGCAGAAGTAATACCACATACTCAACAAAGGAGGTTATTTCACTGCTGCCTCAATAGCTTTAGATTTGGAGACAAAATGGCTAATAGAAACATGCAAATTGGACTATATACTACGTAAGACTTATTTCTGTACATTTCAGAACGCCAGAATTTTAAGATGAGGGTTCAATCTGCTACAATGTTTGACTCCATCCTTCATTAATAACTCACAGAAATAGTAACTGTACCAATTTACTGAGTAATGTAAAATATTTAGTCCATTTCAAGCAGCTAAGACAACAGAAATTCTGAAATTTTCCCCAGCTGTGAAGTATTACCTGCCTCTCCCCAGTTTTTGCAAATAGAGTTCTAAATCCCATTGAACAGAACCTTGCCATCACCCTCCAAGATATAGAAATTACTGAAGCCTGCTAAACCTGCTCCAGCATCAAGCCAGCTAGTCAGACAATGCTTCAGCCAGCTGAGTGACCAAGCATGAAGCAAGCTGCAGATCCACGCAAGCTTCAAGGCCCTCAGAATTGTTAGTACAGCAACCAGAAAAACATTTTGCAAAGCACGCACCTTCCCCAGTAAGATGGCAAGTATTCTAGAAAAAAAGATCAGAATCCCAAAGATGTTACAGTAGTATTTCAGATGCAGCCACTTCAGGATAAGAAAAATCCTTAAGGTTAAAAATTTAACCACTTATTAGTCCACCAACATGGAAGCTTCTCTCGTCATTACCAGTGCAAATCCAGTACAGAAATTCAGCAGCTAGACACAAAGGTCTGTCTTTACAGCATTAATAGCTTGAGCTACAGCTAGGTGTAGCTCCCAATGTTCACTATGTACTTGTGTGGAGTTACCCACTCTGAATCAAAGGATACCTGAAATTTCAGGATAGTCTAGAAGAGCATGAGCAGCGCTTGATGACAAAGGCAAATGTTATAATAGCAACACTTCATGTGAGGGCTGAAAGATTACACCTTGGTGCATTCTCAGACACTCCTCTGGAAGGCATTTGTAGCTCCTCATTTCAACATTCAGGTATATCACACTTACCATGCCCAAGCTTTACAACTCTTCACTTGCTATAACCATACAGTGATTGCTACAGTGAAGATGTACAAGACCTGTAGGATTTGAAGAAGAGAAAGCTTCAAGAGAAGCCGGCTGGCTGAGCAGGAGGAGACAGGATCTCCTCCATCTAGGGAAAAAAAAAAAAAAGAAGCTGCTGAAATGCTAGTTCCTGGTTCCTTCTGCCAGAAGAAGGGTGGATAGAAAGCACATGGCTTGCACATCTGCTTGTCTAGGAACGCAAATACCGTTCTCCTACTATTCAGTTAAATAACCTGAAACTGTAACCAAACCACTCATATAACTGTACCAAGACAGCCTCTCTAAACATGACTTAAGATTTAACTGCAGCCCCACTCCAGCTCAAGATGGCATGCAGAGGTGAGAAGAAATGGCAATATTCCATGTGCAAAAAACATTGATACAAGAATGTCTTCAAATCCAGCATGAAATAAAAGGCTTCATTTGAAGTGATGTATTCTTGTCCAGGTTTATTGCTATTTAAGCATTCAAAGCAGCAGCCAAGCTTTAAAAAGAAAAACTATTCTCCCTGGAAATAACTCTGCAGCAAAGCTGTGCTGATTCAAGTACCAGAGAATTTCAACATTCTATAGAAAACTCATCAGCAAGATCTAACTGCTGCAGAAAAACAACTAAAAAGCTACACTGCCACTAAAGCCCCCCCCTTCTAACTCACAAGTTCAAACTCTATTTATTCATTCACATGTAATGAGGCAGAAGAACTTCTCAAAGAAGTGTTTCCAAAGGCTGTTTGAAATCCCAAAATAAAACAAGCTTTGCAGGCCTTGTCCCCCAGCACATTAGTCCCCACAGCTGCCTGTTGCTCTGTTAGGACAAAACCAAGTCCATAGCAGACGAATGGTTTTCCTCAGCATCACTTGATACTGACCTTTTCAACTATGGGATTTCAAAACAAAAATCAAGAAATCAATTCCAACATTCACTGGATACTATTAACGTGTTTTGATGTATTATGCATCACCCATCACATACACAAGCTCTCCAGCTATTACCTGTTACGAGCAAAGTGGTTTGCCACTGTGAATATGCCCAAGAAACTGGGGATCCATCAGCTGAAGTACTGAATAACATTCAATTTTTCTGCTTCTAAAACATATACTTGAGAATATAAATGAGTAAATCAGTTCAAGCATGCAAGTGGCACAAGTACAACGAATATTCAAAACTAAAATATTTAATAAATCTGGCATACTATGCTTTACACTCAATAGAAACACGTGCTATCCCCTATCACTGAATTTGGCTACCAAATCTCTGTTAGAATAAAGAGGTTATACGCACTAGCAGCAGATAGGAAGGGGCTCCAAGAATCTTGAAGGAGTAACTAAAAATCTGCTGAATTGAGAAGTCCACAAAAAAAAAAATCCCCATTCATTCTGGGTTGTTTCTAGACCCAGAAAACACCATCAGTTCAATGAATATTTCAGTATGTGAAAGGAAAAACTAATTCACAACATGCTGAAATTCCAGACACCTATAAATCCTTAACACAAATAAAAAGCAGCAAATCCAACAAATATTTACCGTACTTAGAAGCCTTCAAAATAATTCTCCAGCTAGTTCACCTGCCAAAAATAAAGAAACCAAAGATAAGCTCCAAGTTTGCAGCTTAAATCAGCACAAAGGGTGCCATTTTGATCTCCAGCTGTTTGTACAAACAAATTTCTTAATTTCTTCCCAAATGTTTTGGTTTCTCTTGCGGCAGAAGACCTTACATCTCTGAGTAGCTAAAAATATTTCAATTACTTGAATTTTCAAAAGAGGGTTGAAAAACAACTGTGCTTTACCAGTTAAGAAAACGACCCAATGCAACATTTCAACAGTTTTTACCAAAGGCTAGCTTAGATCTAAATAATAGTTTATTGTTAAGGAAAACATTTGGTTAAAATTGAGCAAATAAACCTGGTGTAACTTGAGGTTATTATCATTACTACCTCTAATGGGAGACTAAGTTCTCAGAAGAGAATAGAAGTGCTATGGCAGTTCCGCTACTGAGCTAAGGCTCAAGGTGCCTCAATTCAATTCTCAGTCTCGACACTAATTTTTCTTAGATTACAGGTATTCTGTATGTGAGCCTTCCATACGGAGAGGTTAATAGTCACCCTCTACCTCCACCTTTTCTTTTAAGAGAAGAAGCAGTGACAGCCTGCGACTCATCATACTCCTTGTATAGGGAAGCTTCTGAAGGCAAAGTACAGTTACATCCCACACTGGAAGACACTCGTAATCTGATCCTATCAGTGATTTCCATATATGAATGCCATTAAGATTAGAGAACTAAGAAATCAGCCTGACAAAACCAATTGCTTCCCATAAGTACTGTATATTACTGCTATTGAGATAATTAACAAAACTTAGTATCATAACCCACTGGACAAACACAGCCTGGTCAGTAACTTAGACCAGGAGTGCAATTTATGTGATACAATGTCTGTAGCTCAGGATCCTACACAAGCAAAAATAAAATAAAAACAAGTCAAAAGTAAAGACCACCACTCGTCCAAAAATTTTAGCTGGAGCCACACATGAACCGGGAAGTAATAACACATCACATTTGAATTGAAAAGTCCAAGAAGGGTTGTATTATATAACTTGTATCAGATTCAAGTGCAGTTACAAGACAACATTAAGCACACATCACCTAAAGATAGGCCTGCAAGAGCAGACTGAAAGCAACTGCAACCATATTTTTTGCATCTTCCTCACAGAAAGCAGTCAAGAGAACTCTGGAAGACAGTGCTCTGGGACTGCTCAAAAGAATAAAGAGTACACTAAGATGTGACTGTCCATGCAGGAAGTTCAATCCAAAAAGGAAGACTTGCAAAGGCAAGAAAGCTAATTCACTGTCCAGGTGACACTGCTAACAGTGACTGAAACACACAGCTACCATCAGCTCTCCTGGAATTCTTCACCAAAGTATCTCCTCTGGTTTGTTTAGGTTTTCAGAAGCCCTGTCCTTCTCATCATTGTGTAAGACACTTCAAAATACTCTATCTTCCGTCAGATGATGGCTTTTCTTTCTCTTTCCCCCATAAAGCAATTGCCCGCAGACAGCGTTATTCTTGTTTCAGAAAAATAAATGGCATGTACCTTCTCACTGAAGAATAAAATAAATAAACCCGAGCTAAAGTAGGCACACTAAAGAGTGGCTGATGTGCAAGGAGTTTATATTGCTACTCCTAAAATCACTATCCCTTGAGGCATGTTTTACAGACAAGGTACCTACTGAAAAACAGAGCAGGTTTATGCTGTTATTAACTATGAAATGTCACACGTGTTATACCATATAAATAAAACATGAAGCCACAATAACTTATTCCTGCTATGAAAATACCTTTTTAAAGCACAAGCAATTCTATTTCTGACATGTAAAGTCATTTTTAATACTTCCATGGACAAATGGGAAAATTAACAAAGACTATTCAATTTCTGTAACTATTGAGTATAATCAAGACTATTGTTTCAGTATCTGATTAAAAAAATGTTTTCTATTTTCTCTTTATTTGAGGAAAACAGCCATGGAAAACGAGAAGACGACTGGCTCAATTATACATTATTTCATGTACAACAAAACCTCTGTGTTCGCTGCCTAATAACTCCATTCATACTGCCGCTAGCTATATAAACACAAAACTAATCTTCCAGCAAGGGCTAGAAAAAGTTTGCTTTGCACAACTCATCCCCAGAATTCAGCTGGAAACAAATCAAGTTTCCACATTATTTAAGGGAAACATAATATGGTCCCGGTCTCAAATGAATAGCTGCAGATAAAACATCCTAATTCTTCCTAAGAATGACTTGGGGCCTGTGGGCAGATAACTGTCCTTCCATCTTAGCATATTTTCTTCTGATGAGAACTTAAAGGCAAAAAGCTGTAGCGTAACAACTAACAAAGCTCAGTTCCATGGCTCAAACACAGGGTTTTATCTTGAATCCTTGAAGTCTGCAAGCACCGTAACCCGCAATTTTAACAGCTTTCCAGCTTGAGCACTACTCTAGCATAATTATTGAATATCATGTCAGCCTTTATATATTAGAGGCCACATAACTTAGGATCTGAACTACAGATCACTGTAGTGTGCGACAGCATACTGGAGGATAACAACTGCAGCCTTATTCCATTACTTCATTCCTCTCTTCAAGTACACTCACTATTACTTTATGGAAAATACTGTATCAGCCAAAATCAAAACAACAGTCTGTCTCCTCTGAATGTAATATTTTTTGATTCCCTATGTAAAGATTTAAAAAGAAGGCCAGTCTTGCATGATAGGCAAGACAAAACAACCTCCTCATCCCCAGATGTAAAGTTTCTTGATGTTCCTAGCTGCTTTCATAATTTGATCCCATCTTTTTGTAATAGGAATACTGTCCCCTCATTCCCTGTAGTTTACAAAAGACGCACAAAGAACTACAGCTTTTTCCTATTCCTGCACAAACAGCACACACACTGAACCACCTGTGCTTTTAAGAGTTTTCTATCAAGGAAATTTCACAACTGTATCCAATAACTCAAGTACTGGCCTCTCTTCACAGATTATTGCTCAACCTAAAACTATCAGCCCTTCTCCTGGTATCTGCAGCGATTACTGAACTATATCAGAAAGAAGGAGAATAAACAAAGCATTTCTTAACTGCTTTTAGGTCAGTGTTAGACATTCAGCAGCTGAGATAAACCCCTGTCTTCACACGCCTGCACTCACTCAGACTCCCAGATTCTTCTCAGCGACACACTTACTTAAGAACCAAGTAGAAAAAAACAATTAATCCACAAAAAAAAAAAACCAACCAAATAAAAAAAAAACACCAACACCAAAACGTCGTGCGGCGGGGAAGGGCTTAAAAGTTCCCGAGCTGTCAAGGACTCCCAGCGCCCTTCAAAGCCAAAGACGATTATTTCTAAGTACTTGAAGAGCGCTGGACATCAGAAAGCCTTGCCGGTGCCACGCCGCGGGGGCCGCTCTCGGGGGG
>VZTD01001509.1:652803-768462 GCA_013397725.1 Rhagologus leucostigma | reverse complement strand
GCACAGCCAGCAGCTCCGGAGCGACCCCCCGGCGCCCCCGCCGCGGCCGGGAGGAGAAAGGGGGCTCCTGCAGGGCAGCGCCGGGATTATCCCCGCGGGCTGGAGACCGCTAAAAGGCAGCTGCTCCCCCTCCGCGCTCCTCCCAGGCGGGGAAAGAACCCCCTGAGCGCCGCCGCCCGCCCTCCTGCCCTCCCTGCACGGTGGCTGTGGGGGGCTGGAGCGGAGCCCCGCACCCACCTGGCGCCGCGTTCCGTCCCATNCGCCGCCCCGCCCCTTCAGCCGCAGGCCCCGCCCCCTCGCCGCCTTTTTGGGCTGTGCGCGAGGGGCGGGGCGGAGCCCGCCAATGGGGAGCAGGGCCCCGCGGCGCCGAGCGCTGATCGGCGTGGGGAGCGACCAATGGGAGCGCCGGAGGGGCGGGGAGAGCTGTCAATCAGCGGCCCCTACCTGGGGCTCGCGAGCGGCCGGGCGCGGAGGATGGCAATTCCCTCCCTTCTCCATCCCTCTCTCCATCCTCTCGTGTCNCGGTCCCCGAGACCCACGTGCCCCTCGGGAGCAGCCGCCTCTTCCCCGCCCGGCCCCGGCTCCGGGACAGCGGTGCCCAGTCCCTCGCAGCCCTAGGGGCCATCCGGCGCCTCCGCCACTTCGCTCGGGGGGTCTGTGCTGTCACCCACCCACCTCCTCGGCCCTTTTTCTGCCCGCAAGAGGCCTGTGCGGCGCTTCTGCCCTCATTCCTGACTGCCACAGGCGCACCCACCCCTCCCCTGCCCTTTTCTTGCCCTTGCGACCCAATTCCTGCTGAATCCGGCTCCTGGTCATCCGGGCCCCCAAGAGATCCATGTTTATGCGGACGGGCTGTCTCCCGCCGGCGGGGGCTGCGGGGTCCTTGCCCCGCCGGGCAGGTGCATTGCGAGGGCTGCAGCTGCCGAGCCAGCCCCAACAATGTGCCCCTTCCAGCTTGGCCTGAGTTGCCGTCCTTTGTGGTTATCCCTGTGGCGGGGGCTTTTGTTGCGCGCCGCAAAACCTTTAGGGAAAAAGTATGTGGGGAGTGTATCATGTGAATCAGATTCTGCAGGGGCAGGGTGGCTAGAACAACTGCTAGATGGATTTTAATGGCCGGGGGGGCTTCAATAACTAATGATAACTAACACAGTGCATCCAAAACCAGCAAGCTCATGAAGGTGACGGCCAGCTGCTCTGCCCAGTTCAGCAGGCTGTCCAGATCGATAGACTGAGTCTCTGCTTGGCCTTTATATGGGACGAAGAGGTCAGGAACGCCACCGTGATCATGACTCGGAAGAATGCTGTACAGAAGAGGACCAGGCAGTACTCACCGCGATGATGGGCAGCCAATCTAACCAGCTCAGCAGCCTGCCCTCATCCATGGAGGCTCAGGCTGCTCCGCTGCAGACACTTGTACTCCAAGGAGTGGTGAGGCAGTGGTGTGTCAGGCTGTGGAAAGCTGAAGGGGCAGCCACTGCCTCTGGAATAACACTGAATAAATACTGTTTAGTCAATAAAAACAATCACAGCTGAAAGTAGAGTTTTTTAAACACCATCTCCAGGCAACTGGCAACCAAAAGTTTACTGAACTCAAACCTAGTTGTACCACTTCGGTTACCCACATCTTGCCTTACAGCAAAGTTGCAGGCTCACAAGCGCCTCCTTTTCACAAAAAAAAGAAAAAAAAACAATACCCAGGATTGCTGTAATTTTCAGAAAAATTATTTGTATTTGAGATACTGCCATCGGTCGTGGTAAGAAGCAACAGCTGAGAACCACTGCTGTAATCACTCCAGGTTACACAGCAAAAAGCAGCAAGCCAGCTTTGAACTGCTGGTGGTGACAGCTTTATGATCACTAGCAAAGCAAAGAGAAAAAAAACCTTTAAGTAACATAACCCTAAAAGAAGGAAGTGGCAGGCTTTTTGCTGAGCATAAGGGCTTAGTGGGACAAAAATCCTAAGAGCAAAATAGTCTCAAACTTTTCAGAAAAATTCGTTTCTATCCAGAAAAAGAGTATTTTTCCTAAAACACATATGCAACAAGTGGTAACTCTTTGGAGAGTGTAAAATAAAACAGAGGGAAAATGACTTGCTATTGTTAAAATACAGCTGCATTTGTGCTATTCAGTGGTCCTTTTTCATGCTGAAAATGGGATCTTGAGGTTTGAAAAATATTAATTTCAAACAGACCTGTCTCTACCAGTATTTTTTTTCTGCTACATCAATACAAGTAAGTAGTCTGTGTGATGCAAGGTATTAATTAACATTTATTTTATTCCAACTGCTTCCCAGTCTCCTGGATTACTTCTCAGCTTTCATTTTTCTCCTCTGTATTCATGACATTTTTAATGCCATTTCTAATAACATCTAGATCTTGTAAAAAAGAAGCTCAGGCACAGATTTATTACTGCTGCTTTGACCTTGCTTTGAATTTGCAAATAAGGCAAATCTGCCAAACAATTTGCATTGAATTTGTATTGAGTTTTCATTAAGAGAAAAAGAAAGGTGGTTAAATTAAATGCAAGGAATAATTGAATCAGCATTTGTGTGAACCAATATTATTTTTAAGTTAAATCATGCTTCAGAAGAGCCCTCTGAAGGCAGTAAATAGAGGTTTAGACTGGCACACCAAGAGATATCCAGGATTGGTCTTCTATTAATTTCACTTGAAGGAGGAACCAGACTTCAGAGGGTAATGAAAAGGGAGAGTTGTTGGAGACTGAAACCAAGATGAGTTAGTGGAAGTGAACATGACATTTTCTTAATGTGTGCTTATAACATCACTGGTTTAGATCAAATTTATAAGGACCTCCTTTTCTTGAATAGTTAATTTCACCAAAAAAAAAAAGACACAGCCTAAGAAAAAACCATATTTTGAAAGCCTGTTATACAGCTTGTTGCTTCCTGCTGAAGAGCATATTTCATGATATGAAAACCTTTTTGTCTTTCAGGAAACACAAAATTGCTGAATAATGTTAAAATAAATAGTGTTGTGCCAATGATTTACAATGCCACCGATAATCATTACAGCATCTCTGATTATTAATGGTACATTGATAGGCCCCTGCAGAGTTTCTTGCTGAATCAGCTTTTGAAATAAATTGCTTTCCCTCCATCCACAGCCGTACCCCAGAGAAAGGGGAACCATGTCTTGACTGAAGTAATTGATTTAGGATAGCCAGCAGATATAGACACTGCACAACCTAAGATGCTCTATGAATTACTCCATCTTTGTTAATGGAGTTTATTTTCCTTTATCGCAAAACTATTTAGCCTTGATAAGGCTGCATACTTATTTCTCATACTATTCATATTTTCAGTGTTACTGATATTACCGTACGACTCATATTTTTCAGGAATATTTTCCTGAGACTATTAATTATTTTGCTTTTTCTTTGTTGTTTTCCTTCTGCTATCCCTGGATTGCTGGAATACTGAAAGACTGGCAAAGAATATGAACCCAAGATGCAAGTAGATCCTCAAAGGAAACATTCAATATAAGTTCAAAGAGTCACTGTGTAATCAATCTTAAGGAAAAAAAAACGCAGGGAAGCAAGAACAAAAGGAAGCCTAATAACTTTTCAAGACAGCTACTTTCGTCAACTAAACAGGAGTTGTAATTCTGCCAATTAATAGTAAGGTCCATTAACTGTAAGTCATAAAAACTATTCGCTATGCAAAGCACTCAGTTTTCTTTACTGGCCCTGACATTTTGGGAGGGCAGTGTAGCAGGATATCCTATGAAGCAAGGACTGGTGATCTACAGCGGGAGTGGACAGACTCTCTTAATGGTTTTACAGCGTTGCCAGTTGAACAAGCTCCCTTTATAAAAACAAACACAGGAAAGACATGATTCCAAGTTCCCTGGGAGATTAAAAAATTATATACAGAAAGCTGTAGTTAGTAGTACACCGTTGATTTAGTGTGGTGCAGGACACAGCTAGGACTGATGGTATGAAGCTAAAAGTCGGGAACGAGGGTGAGTATGTAGGAGAAGGGAAGGGAAGGGTTAGGATAGTTGGGTTTCTGCAAACAGGACAGTGAAATATTTCAAAGAGTACTGTAACAAACACTTTCCCATCAGCTAAGGATGAGCTAATTTTTTTTTCTCCTGGCTGGATTCACTATAGCTTTTTACAAACCCAGCAGTCCTTTCCTAAACTTCTGTGCCCCTTTGTATCATGGCCGCCAATTGTAAGAGGGGTGTAATGTCACGAGAGAAAAAAATCTCTTATATAGGTAAAAATAAGCTTTCCTGGAGAAAATTAAAAGGGTAAGGAATAACAATATGTTGTTCAGTGTCAAAGGATTTATGCAGTGTTCTGGGAAGTCTCTAGCTGCTTTCTCTCTCTGCTAAGCCCATAAAGAGACATGGATATTGAAAGATTCATGATAACTATGTTGGATTGCTCCCAGCCTGGTGTCCAATAGTTACTGGTAGCCTCACTCCATGTGATTTGTCTGTCTCTCTTGTCTCTCTCAAGGGTCAAGTTTACCAACACAGATTGCAACCATCCATTTCCCACTGACTTTCAGCAAGAGGTTATCATCTAGGTCCCTTAGGGCCCCTTAGAAATCTCTCTTCTCGTCCATAGAAAAGAGTGAGTGCCTCAGTGTTGTACTCCATTACCATCTCTGACTTCGGGAAAGTCAAGGGGACAGAATGAAAATAAGCTATTAGAACAAGAAGTGGCTTTGGTTAATATTTGAACCCCTGTGATTTGCCTTAGACATGAAACTACTTTGAATGACACATGGATGCCCAGAACTGCAGAGCCAAACCCAAGCTTGTTCAAGACCTTGGAATGTCCCAGCAGCATCCCACCTCTTTGGACAGGCATTACCTGCAGTCTAGTATGTGAGGTAAGGTGAGGGAGGAATAATGAAGGAGGTGGCTGTGATGAAAGGATTAGTTAGGTTAGATTATTTTCCTTTTTTTATTCAATTTTAAAAATCTTAGTGGGTGCCAGTAAAAAATACACTCCTGGCATATCCTGGAATTGTTAGGAGGCATATTACTTAGCAAACAAACATGAGGAGTACAGTAAAAAATGAATAAAGATGTAAAAAATGAATAAAGATATAAAAAATATAAAATACTTCCCTTTTAACCATACATATCTCATGGGAGTAAAGCTGTCATGGGAGCACCCTAACTACTGATGTCAGTGTCTGCCTCACAAGAATCAACTTCTCTGTATGCAGAGCCATTTAGATGGCAGGGACCAAATGTGTGTACAAGTATGCACAACAATGAGTACAAAATTCTTCTGAACTTTCCCTGGCCCATTGTACACGGGTTCCTCTTAGGAGTCCTGTGACAAGTGCACTGTTATATCCTGTTACGTGACGGGAGTGACGCAAGGCCAGTGAGACTGTCTCCTTCCAGCAGCATGACCAAGGAGTGTATTTTCCAGTTGAGATGCCACTTTCCAACTCCCTGACCCCAGCTGCTAGACACAGTTGGATCACCAGTTAGACTTGCCCAATGGGCTTGGCCTCTGGTGTCCCAGAGTGGAAGAAGCTGAGATGTAAAGGATTAAGGTGTGGCGGTAGAGGTAAAAGTTGGAGAGCACCAGAAGAAAATCAAATGTGTGAATCGTAGAGGCGAGATGGAGTTTTACTGAGACCACCTTTCAAAAATATATGTAAATTAACTGTAAATACAAAAGTTCTCACTAAAATTAAATTGGGATAGTAGCGATAGAGACACGGAAAATGGGGCCAAAATGGCAGAAAGAGTTATCTTAATCCACCTTCCTGTGCCAAGTCTGCATAAATGAGAGAGATACGGTTATGGACTGATGTCTGCTTTATTATTTTAAGGTATTTAATCTAAAGCAGAGAATTTCAACATTTCCTCATGCATTCTTGCCTAGTGTCTATTGTCAAAAACTTTTTGCTAATATCTAATGTAACTCTTCCATCATGTAATTTTAGCACATTCTTTTCTCTTGATATCCACAATGGATACGGAGAACAAATGACAACCTGTGATTGTTTGAAAGCTTCTCACGTCTCTCCAGTCATTCATTCAATAAATTAAACCCCTAGCTCTTTCATTCTTGCCTCATTGGACATGTTTTCTAATTCTCTGGTCATTCTCCTTTCTTTCTTTTGAATTGCCTCCACATTTGCTGAAGTTCACTGCACAGAACTAGACATGCAGCTCTCAATAGCAAAGCCTCATGTTTGCTTTTACTGTAATAGTTTGACATTGTTGATACATATCCCACTTGTGAGTCACTGTAACCTCAACATCTTTTTCAGCAAAACTTCTGCCTAGTCAGCTGTTTCCCATTCTGTGTTAATGCACTTGATTTTTCCAGATTAAGTGCAGACCTTGCATTCTTTTCTTTGAAGTAAGTTCATCCTATTTTTTTTGGCCAGCTGTCCCATTTGTCAGGATCACTTTGATTGCTACTCCACCAGCTTTGTGACATCTGCGAATGTGCTAAACATACACTTTCTACTTCATCATCCAGGTCCCTGAAGTAAATACAAAACATTACCAAACTCAGGACACGTCCCTGGAGAGTCTCAGGCAACAGTTTTCCATTGTAGTAGCAAACCTTTGCTAACTATTCTCTGATTATTGCTTTCCAAACAATCTTCTCCAACTTCTTGAAAGAACACCTAGTGAAGTTAAAAAACCTCTCTCTATACCAATGTTTTAAAGGGAGCTGAACTTAAAAATTTCCTTAAAATTCATGAGTATATTCAATTTGATCACTTATCTCTTGTTTCTAGTATGGAACACTTAGTATTTGCATAAGAGACATAAAACTATATTTCAGAATAGACAATGAAAGCTGGGCATTTTGGATACCAGGCAGGCAAACATTGAATTTTCACTCGTAGGAGGTTGTCTAGATTTTGAGCATCAGTAAGTAATATGTATTTGAGTGTTTGCCCATGTGACTGAAGGTCAACATCACTATGATTGATCTTGAAAATGACAATTTTCTTTGTAATGAAGTTTAAGAGTGCTGTATTTATTGGATTCCTTTTTTGAAGCTTAGTCTTTATTGTCCTTAACAACATTGCTTCAGCATGCGAATTCTCTCGCTTTTATTCTTTTTGGCTAGAGCTCATAAAATTTTGCTACATTTTAGACTCAAAAGCAAGGGAAATCATGCTCTTCCTCAAAGCACAATGCACATGTCATTATGCAAAGTTGAAGAGCAATCACCGTGATAGGCTTCCATCTTGCACATTATATCCTAAGCCTCCTGTTGTCGCCAATTAGACTTGTGTACCTGTGAAGCATGAAGCATGAGTCCCTTCAGATATCAGTCATGAGCTCAGTCCTGCAAGGCTCCCTTGCCCTTGCGTTATCGTAGGGCCTTCTGCCTGAGCTAAATGGGGGTTTCAAAGTTCCACCTGTACTTTCTGCGTCAGCATGCTCATTTCTTCGCAAGATGAAACCTGATGTGAAAAGAGCACGAAAAGTATCATTTTCTGTGGGTCTTACATCTGCCTGAAAGCTGCACGGATACAGTCTTCAGGGGACATGCCTACGCTCTCCTTTCTCATATACAATTCATATACACGTGCCCCAAGGCGCAATCAAATCTTATCCATGTGCATGCAAACTGGCATAGGCAAGAGGCATTGGCTGCACTCTGAGTGCTCGCTGTGTCAAAAGGAACAGGAGTCCTTACTCCCAATGGTAATTAAGCCTTGCTGGGAAATCGAGCATATGTCAAATAGAATAGGCTGCCTCTTCTGTTTTCTTTCACTCCCTCCCCCTCTCAACCCCATTTTGGATAGGAAGGAATAAACAAATGGAATGAGGGGGAGATCCTAAGTAATTCTTAGCAGCAGTTTTTCAGCTGTAGGAAAATATGTTGTTTGGATAACAGCATTACAAGAGGAATTCTTAACTGATACTGGAAGGAAATAACACAAACCACGACAAGACAGAACAAAAACCTGTCAGAATAAAGAAATCTTGGTCAACCCACAGAAAGGGCTATTGGGAGGCTCTGTGGCAGAAAGAGAGTGGCAGAGCCTTTATGCAGTGTAGATGCTCAGGGAGGCGAGGCAGCAAGGAGAAATAGAGGCTATTTGCTCTTTCAGTTTTAGCTGGAATGGGAGATGGCTGTCTTTCCTATCATACATCAAACCGAGCTCCGGAACTCCGCAACAAAAACAGTTCAATACAGACTGTCTGCAGCTATGTCTTTTTTATTCTCCTCTTTCAACCGATGCTGCATGGGAAACCACATCTCACACATGATCCCCCAGCTGGAAAAAAAAAGTCAGTTTAGAAACCACTGTCATTACATAGCATATTTTCCTCATTATAAGGCACTCAAAAAACAAGAAAAAGCCATCTGCTGTAACTTGGCTGCCCTTTCCATTTTAGGTTAATCCACATTTCTGGCTTTTTCATCATCATTCCCAATTAAATCTTTCTCAAAAAATTGATGGTTTCACAATTTGTATTTAAACCTTCTTATTCAATTCCAGTTCCTTTGGCAGAGTATCAGACAAAATCATTGTATCTTATAGAAAATAGCTCTGCCTAAACTTTGAACATGTAACTGATCTTCCATTTTTTACGCAGATCTCTGGGGGAAAAAAAGTTCCATGGGATTAATAGTTCCAGCTTTGTGCTAGATGCTGAAATATAATGGCATCATAGCATACCTTGAGTGTTAAGTACTTCCTTGTACAGAGTTCTTGTGTGGAGCATTCTGTTCACTTCCACTTAGCATTTCTAGGAGGTTGCTAGAAGAAGCGGTTGTACTGTGCTTTGTACAATCAGAGAATTGCACCATGTCCTGTCTCTTGGGGAGGCGCTGGATTTTTGTTCTGCTTAGTTCTATCTACTGTGCCTTAATCTAATACAAAAGTATCTGTGTGGAGAGCAGAATGATGGGAAATGTTTGCCCTCGAGTTCTAATGCTGTCTCTCCTATTTCAGTCTTGTTAATGAACAGCAAAACAATGCAACAAACCGACAAGTCTGAGCTTCTCTTTGATATCACAGCAGGCACATGGAATGGCTTCTCCCAGGCATACTGATCGCTTTTACCACATTTATAGTGCTCTAATAAATGCTGCTTGGAGCCGCTCCAGGCAATTGTAATTAATTCTCAGTGGGATGCTCCTAGTGGTCACCCCGGATCAGAAAGGTCAGGACTTTGTCTGTGCCTTTACAACATCAGTAAAAATTAAATACCCACTTTCCCCAAAGGTCATCACAAGCCAAATACACAAAACGATCAATCTCAATCAGTTCCTCGTTCCCTGCTGTTTCTCATTATTTCTGCAGATATCCTAAAAATTAAAAGTAAACACACAAACAAATCAAATGAGAAGGCGTTTTCAGTGTTGATCTAATCCTCTCTCCTATGCAAGCGACTGATGAAGATACAACAGGGGAAAGTGAGAGAGCCCCCTGAACGCGTGGAGAGACAATTCACCTATGGGGACTCTGGCTTTAATTAATCTCCCTGCCTTCTTAGGGGCTAAAAGAGGAAAATCTTAGGGGCTTCTTAGAGGGGCTAAAAGAGGAAAATCCAGGCTGGAAAACATCTGTTGCACCGCGGAGGCAGCAGCAATTCAAGGTAGAAGCCTGCGGAACCTGAAGGAAAAAGGCTTCCCTTGCTGCGGGCGCGGGGCGAGGAGCGAGGGCTGGAGCCGCGGCTCAGCACCATGGACAGGGCGCGCCGGGAGGGACGGGGGGCACGGAGGGATGGCAGCGAGGGGACAGGCGGGCAGGGGGACAGGCAAGCAAGGAGCGGGACACGCAGGCGGGAGAGGGGCTGCCCGCCCCGCGGACCCCCGAGACTGCCTCCCCATCCCCGCCAGGCCCCCCGTCTTTCTTTGCTGCGTGTGTTTATCGACAGCGTATTTTCCATAACTTGTCATGTGCTTTGAAAAGGGCAATGTGAAATTGGTTGTCGGTTTTCTTTTTGTTATTTTTCTTTCTTTCTTTCTTTTTTTTTTTTTTTTACTGCTGCATATCCCGGAACCTGGCAGTTTTGCAAAGGAGGAGGAGGAGAAGGGAAGTGGAGACCTCAATGAAAGCGAAGCACAAAAATAAGGAGGAGGAATTGGGCAGAGTGCGCTTCAGCCAAGAGAGGAAGCATCCTCCAATGTTATGCACAAAATAAAACAAGTTCTGGACCATTCTAACCACACAGCTACTCAAAACTACAGCCTTCCTGAGGGGGAGAACATCAGTCAAATATTCCTCATTGACACTGGTGTAAATTCAGGTGTCTCTTTCAACGTAACAGTTTTCTCTTTACAGTGCCAGAGAGTGCAAATTTGACTCTGGTGATTTTATTAAAAATATATAAATTCTACAGAAAAAAATTTTCTGCTTCTTCCCCTGTATTGTTCCTTTATCTGACAAATATTATTTTCTTTCACTGGCATGGTGGAAATCCTGAGCACATTATCACTTCTTTCAGAAACCATGTAATTTTGCTTGCAAATGTCAAGTCCTGTTGTTCAGTATGGGAAGTGCCAGCTTCAGGGCCAAGGCAGCCAGGTTGGCTTAAACAGCTGCAAGTCGTCAAAGGCTATCAGACACTAGGTATCATTACACTGCTAATTTCCCTTGGGACACTCAATCTCTGCACATAGGCTCCTCACAATCCCCTGCAAAGTCTTCATCTCAGCCTCAGTCTCTTTACATCCATCTCCGCCTCCCTCTCCTCCTCCATATTCTCACTTCTGCGCATCATCTCTCTCACTTTGTTTTTCTTTTTAGTCATTGTGCACCACCATTAAACAAGCCAAGGAAGAGAAAATGTTCCAGCCTCACTGCCTTTTCCTCACTGCTCTACTTCCTTCAAAAAGCCAGGGAGCCAAATTAAGGGGAATACTATCACATCCTATATGATGTTTTCAGGGTCTCTCTCTTATATTTTATTTTTTTTGACTGCAAATCATTGGGCAGTCAAACGCTGAACAGTACAATCTCAGTTATCTTTGGCTACTCCTGAAGTACAAATGAGAAGAAATTATCTGCCTTCAACTTGTACACAAGATAATTTCATTTTCCATCAAATGGTATGTCTTGTAAGAGATGCAGACAGATGATGGACTCTGGCTGGTGTTTATTATATGAAGTGCAGCAACTCCTGTGATGCAGCCGTCCTTTTCTGCTCTATCTATTGATTCCCATCACATAATTAAATTGTGAACTCTGAAAGAGAAAGCCATCTTTCATTTCAAGTACTGCTCAGCGTCTGGCCCACCAGGGCTCTGAGCCCTTATGAGATCCCTGGTAAGGCTGCAATGTAAATTTTAAGGGGGGCTGCATCTGCCTGCTCACCAGCCCCAAGACCCCATGCCTGCCTAATGCAGGGGTCTTATATATCCAATAACACAATAGCTGGAGTGACAGATCACTACAGTGCTATTGTGCCAGAAGTGTTGTTATGAGTATAAAGGATTGAGCCCGTTATTAATCATCTCAAAGCACTTTACACGGGCACAAACATAAATCGCAGCACTCCATCCAGTTGGGTAATTACATTTTGCCACAATAAATTCCTTCTAAAATTTCTATCAATAGTAGTATTTTTCATTTCCAGTCCTAAACTTTGTGCTTTGTTGCTTTATACCACTAAATAGCTGATGTATTTCTCTTCTGAGGCGATCAATTGCTTTCTATGGAGATTCAGATGTCCACAGAGCTGCACTATGTTCTTTATGCAGCTGTCAGAGAATTCTAAAAAGCCATTTCTTCATATTGAATTATGTATAAATGCACAATTTTTTACTATAAAGAAAATGCATGAATGATGTTAAGCAACAGAGTTCTTTAAGAAGCCTTTTTGGATGCCAGAAGAGTAAACAAGGATTCCTAAATTATATTTAACCCAATATGTCATCAAATCCAAAAGCATCTAGAAAAGAGAGAAAATACTCCAATCTCCTCCTCATGCACCTTTCAAAATCTCCACACAACTTGGACAGTTCTGAATATAAAATGGCAACTTCATTTGCAACTGGCTATTTATTATTTAGTATACAGTCTATATAGCTGTGCATTCCTTTATAATACATGAAGGAAGCTTTTAATTAGTAAAGTAGTAAAGATTTGGCCCTTTAGACAGCCACGCTTGAGGGCATTTGAAAAGCCTTGTGGAACTGCAGTTTCTGAAGCCTTGTGATGCTATTCGTAGCTACCACTTAGGGTTTGTTCCTCAGAGAGAGCAGTTCCCCCTGAATGCAGTAAAGTGTTTGTGTATAAATGGAAATGGCATACTGGAGCATTCCATGCTGGTGACAGTGCAGGTCATTTCCTTTGTTAAAAAAATTAAATAAAAATCACTTTCCAGCTGCCTTACACAAGTCCCAGTGCACTCTTTCAGCTTCCAAAGAGAAGATAAATGGACCATCTTTTCAAAACAGCATCTTCGAAATTATGTATAACACCTGATATCATCAGTTTTGCAGCTATCTTTGGAAGCTTCTCTGGTTTAGCAGCAAACTAAAGAGATAAGCAAACACATACTAGGGTGTGCATCGTTGCTTGGAAACAATCAGTTTGGGAATGGCATAATCCTATTAGTCTGAGGAAGACCAAAATTTTAATAGACTTCATGCAATTCAGATGCAAACTCTTCCTCTCAAATCAAATTTTACTACACATATAACAGCTTTCCTCTTTTTTTCCCCCCTCTCTATTAAAGGGCGTACAAAATGTCTCATGGCATCGCAACAATGATTAATGATGTGCTAAACCTTTATTGATTTGCTTGGCATTCTCATAGACTCCCCACTCCCAAAACATATGCACTGAATTACACACTCATGTTTGCAGTATTAAAAATGCATTACATTCAAAAGAGAAGACTGGAGAACTTAAAGGACTGCTAATGGAATATAGAGGTCCAGATTATTCAAGATGGGCTTGGCACAAGAGCACATCTGGGTGCACAGGAGGGATGCTGACACCACAGTTTTAGGCAACTCAATCAGTTGGCACGTCTGATTGGAGTCCTGCTATAGTGAATGGAGGAACGCCGGGATCTCCCGTGGTTGAGCCAGAGCAGGGGCTCACTTACTGTCCTACTCCTTCTCTGCTGAGTACAGAAGGAGCCTCGTTACCTGAAAAGACCACTGAAGTTGAGCAGAGCCTCAGGCCTACTCTGATGTATTTTCAGCTGCCTCAGGAGTCAAATCGACACTCTGGGACTGCTGCAGCACAGGGAAGCCCTGTGCTCATGCTGTGGTGCCAGCGTGGAGGGTCCTGACTCCTATCCTCAGCTTCAGGATGTAGATAATTCTAGTGATGACTCATGAAGACAACTTTCCAAATTCTAAGTAATGCAGTGCACCAAGAAAGAAATAGAGGTTGAAGCCTGTAGTCTTGCATAGCCACATTTCCAATTTCAGGAGTACCAAACTAGGCATTGAAATCTATCTTTATTCAGAGGAGCTCTCATTTACACTCCCTTCTGCTTCAGTGGAGCAGAAACTTGTGTAAAGTGTACCATTACACACAATGCTTTCCCAGTGATATTACTTCCTGCCTCATGGCCGTGGCTGCTGGCTTCAACCCAGCCAAGAAGGAGAGTTATCTAACCTTACTGTATCAGTGTGAAATTCACCTGTTGGCTATGGGCAGCTCCTTCTCAACAGATATCAAGATCAGAGCCGCTACAACAACCGAGATTCATTTCATGCCTGCTCAGCAGCCACACAAAGGATGGGAGCAGCCTTATCGACAGACCTGCTTTTTCACCCCAAGACACTTCTCTCTGAGGCAGGGTTGAGACTTGCAGGGTAGGAGTAATGCTGAGATACTACTGATGTTGCCTGGACTGAACTCCATTATCTCAGGCTGTCAAGCAAGCTTGCACTTTCGACATTAAAAGCACGAATTGCAAAAGTATGAATGGGAGATGATTCTCAAAAGGCATTTTTATAGCCAGCAGAAAGCTTCATGCCAATTGCTTAAAAAGGCTTTGAAAGTTTTCCAAGACAGCACAACACAGGCCCAGGTCACTCCTACTGGTTTAGCTTCATAATTGCCTTCTTTCGATATTTAGTTATTTTTGTCTTCAGCTGAGTGTCTCCTACCCTGCTGCCCGAGTCCTCTCTCACTGCCAGTATCCTTCAGAAAGGGATGAACAGAGCTTCCTTTTCCACCCTACAAACATGGCTCGGCTGTGCTGCAGGTTGCCGTGGGCAGAAGCACAAGGTGCACTTACCCAGCTGTGCCCAAAAATATTTCCAACATTCCCAGCATGAAGTATGAGGAAGAAAGTCCAGCTCTGAGGTGCAGCACAGCTGACTGCCAACTCCTAAAACCTGGAGTGATCCCACAGCATTTTGCAATTTCTGCTTGGCTAACACAACGCTCAAAAAGCTTAACTATTCTGTCACCAAGAATTACACGACCAGCTGAGAAGAAGAAGTGTTTGTGTTTCAGCCAGCCCCTCTGAGTGCTGGGTTTTACTGAGACAGGTTTCTGCAAGTAACTTGAATAGAAGATCATACTCTAGGCTCTAACACTCCTTCTGGAGGTTCCCAGAAGCCTTTCTTCACCTGCATAATGTCTGTCTTCAGCCAGTGCCGGAGGTCCTATGAATTTTAAATACAGCATTTGGATCAGAATTTTTCTAACCTTCTTTGCTGCCATTTCTGCACATGTTGCAGACGAGCTAGTCTGACCTGAGCTCTCTGAGACTATCCTAGACTGTTCTGCTGCTGTCTGGACCTCCTGGGCACTTTCCACCTTGAGATCTCCAGTGGTGCTGTCCTCACTCCTACATCCAAGCACTGAGAAAATTTTGAGCTAGCTGCTTCAGAAATGCAAATCAATGGATAATAACATTTTCTCACTTGTGTTCCTTGACTACTTTTTATGTTAGTAAGAAATCTTTCTTTTTTCTTGTCTTTTCTACACTTTCAGCACTTTAATGATTAGCCTACTTCTTATTTCTTGCTCTTTGGATTTTTTTATATATTACTAATGATAACATTTTTATCTTGGAAAGATTTCTTGGGTTCCTCCGTGTCTAGCCACAAGATTCTTCCTTATTAATATGTTATTGTTAGCTGTCTGTTATGTACGTGGGATAGAGCCATTTGTGCAGCTGGCTGATCTTGATGGTCATCTTTTGCAGGGAAGATGTCAACACAGCATGAGAGTGATGGTGTCAAAGTAGCTCAACCCCCATTTTTATTTTCTTCTCTAACTTTTCCTGGCCACAATCTGCAAGAGCCTTTCTACTCAGGAGTTGTACCCCCCCACCCTTCCAGTGCCCACCCCACAGCTGCAAGGAGTAGGGGGGGCCTTTCAACTCCACGTGTGATCTGAGCTCTTTTTACTTTGCTTGGCCCTGCAGGAAGCCTGGATTTGGGATGGCTGTGGATGCTGTTCACATGGAAATGACTGCAGTAAACACAGAACGTTCTTTGGTGTATCAGGGGCCACCACGGGGAGCAGAGGCTGACATCAGCAAGGAGAGGTGGGTGAGCCAGTGGCATGGAGCCAGCCAGGTGAAAAGGGGAACAGCCAGGGAGGAGAGCCTGGTAGTACCAAGGGAATAGTTGTGTGTCCAGTAAGGCTGGAGACAGCAGATCGTGGCAGAAGGCGAGTGTGCACGTGCTGAGGAGTGAAGAGCTTGCCCTGTTTGTCACAAAGCACGACAGACAGGATGAAGGATGAGTCACGAGGGCTAAGCTTCGCTGAGAAGCTTAAACATTTCAAGCACCAGCACCTATAACCCTGTAACCACAGCACTGCCACTGCTCATAATGGGCCCTTACGTGCAGTGCTGAGTTTCCACGGTCTCAGGGCTGAGGTTCATTAGCCCCTTTCTTGTCTGAATTTTCCTTAATCTGCCTAGAGCTTCCTTTTAAGCATGGTTAGCTGTATCTGCTTTTTGGTTTTTTTCCCTAATGACCAGGCGGCTATGCTTGATTAGTTTTCCTTTTGCTTGTCTTTGCAGGCTATAACCATAATGTTTGCATCGACGGTAGCAATAAAGAGCTCTTCCATGCACAATGAAGCTTTCATGTCTAAACACAGTGAAGTGGTGCAGAGGAAGGCAGGATGATAAGAAAAGGGGCAGAGTCTGGCATGGCAGAGCCCAGGGCTGTAAACAACTCACCAGTGGTCAGTTACAGAAATGAAGATCTGGGAGCTGCACAAAGCACATTCCAGGGGTAGCAAACAGCAAAGAACAAGTATCTAACGTAAGAGATACGGTTGCAATGCAGAGTGGCAATCAAGGTGTGAACTAAATTAGCAAACTTATAGAAATTGTCCCAATGGGCTCCTAAGGGGAGGAGGAAGACACTATCAACCTGACAAGGTACACAGGGGTGCTGTTGCCCCCTATCCCCTTGGTATGAAGGCATCAATCTGAGCACCCAGAAGGGCAGTGGAAAGGGTTGCAAAACACTGGAAGAAGGACCAGACACTAGGAGTGGATATAACAATTTTAGCTGTGTTGTTGTTATTGGAACTTTTCTATAGTAGTATTTTTTGCCTTTATTT
Organism: Rhagologus leucostigma; assembly: GCA_013397725.1. Classification (NCBI taxonomy): domain Eukaryota; kingdom Metazoa; phylum Chordata; class Aves; order Passeriformes; genus Rhagologus; species Rhagologus leucostigma. The sequence goes on along the minus strand of VZTD01001509.1, from coordinate 751,976 downwards.
CCTTTCTCTTCTATATTAATTAGGTCTGGATTAATAAGAATTCTTTTGATCAGATCACTTACATTTCAATTTTGCTAACAGCAGATTCTTACCCCTACCCAATGTGCTTCCTTTTGGTCCATAACAAGATTTTGAGTTTAACACATTCAATAAATCCCCGATACTTTGGGGACTGAGGGAATTTCTGATTTCTCTCTCTCTGTTAACAGCTACACACACCAGGCACCTGAAGGCACTAACATTCTCACCAGACTCAGCTCTTAACTATTCTGGTTTTATGGTCATTTTGCCTGAGGAGAGCAATTTAAAGCAGGTGCAGCATCACCAAGAAATGAGGCTAGTGACCTGGAGTTTCAAAAGGATTTGAGCACCTAGATACAAGTACAACCTTGCTGAAAATACCCCACACTCCTCGGGATACTCCTCCCTCTACTACTGACTACTTGGAACAGTTTTTCCCCTGATTATTTCAGCCCTTCCAACATTTGATAAAAAATTTCCAGATCTCTGATGAAATTGATGAATTTAGGAGACAAAATGCCAGCATTTCCTTATATAATCACTGAGATAATCCACTGAATTTCCAAAGCTGCTACCTGCAAATTTCACTCAATATCAGCAGCTCCAGTGGGAATTCAGTGCCTCTGAGAGTCCAACAATGAACAAAACCAGAGGCCAAAGACAAACTGCAGAGGATATTGGTGAAAGAAATGGAAGAATAATTTTCTGAGAGATGTGACATTTCCTGGAGAAAAGGCTGTCCAATCTGGCTGCTGTATAGATTTTGAGGTTGTTTTTGAGAAAAAAAAATTCTGATTATAAATATGTACAAAAAAAAGTTTTCATTGGCAAATTATCACCAAAATCCTTTGCAGAAAAAGTGAATTAAAGAGGAATTTGAGTTGGAAAAGGACTGTGCTTGGGTCTGGAGATCAATCCCCTATGCACAGTGTATATGCCTTTACAATGTGCATGCATTTTCCTTGTGTTTTCCAACTTTCTTTCTGCCCTTTAATTTAAGGTTGCCTGTTCTGATAGTAAATGTCTCACAGCTGCAGAAAGGAAGTCACAGACAGCCTGTAATTTACTGCCAAGCATCACTCTGAAGAAGTTTGCAATTTGTGATAATGGTATTGTTCCTTCAGTTCTGTTCTTGTAGCTCATCCCTCATTACACACAACGCTTTACAAAGCCTTCTGTGTTTAGCAGCATTAGCCCCTCAAGCAAGAGATTACAGTAAGAATATTTAAAATTTTATTACTGCAGCTTTTTTCCAACTCCCTTGTGGCAGTAAGTACAAGGTGTGAGTGGGTGGTGCCAGGAAAAATCATCCTTGTTTGTGTCAGGCAACAAATAAACCCCACATGTATAATACAACTTGACATAATAAACTGTCAGTGCAATTAGCCCTTAGATCAGTAATTTTATAATTCAGCTGTTCAGCGATGACTCAAATGTGTTGTATGCCGTCTTTCAAGTAACAATATAAATAGCTTTAGCAAGCTAAACAGACACCTGCAATTTATTGCTTCAAAATGCACTTTTCCATTCCAGATATCTGATCTTTTTCCTAATAAAACTGAAGATGATTTGAATTACATGGATGGGCTTTACCCAAAGCAGTCTGAGGCTCAGCTAGGAGTGTATAATCTGTGTCAGCCCTGGAAGGACTGGGGAGGTGCACGTTTGCCCCACAATAGGCCATTTCTCTGGTAAAGAATTTGAATTTACTGCTTTCCCAGGCAAGAAATGCATCATCTCTTACCTCTAAGGAGGGGTGTGGGTGTGCACAGAGAACCACGGCACAGAATCACACAGGTAGGATTCAAAGCAGACAGACTTGCTGTTTCTTCAGGTTAAAGCTTTGGTTTGCTTCTAAGTATGATACTAGTCAAATCTACATAGGATTCAGATTGGTGAACCCCAAATTTATTTTGATGTGTGATATTGGTCTTGTTGAGTTTTCCTGTCAGTGACTCTCTCCAGACACATTAGTTGGTGTCACCAAGGGCCACCCGAGGAAGGGGAGCCTCAGCTCTGCTGCAGAGCCATCATTCACAGACCACATGCAATTGGCCAGGATCTGTGACACTGCACTTGGCTCACAGATTATTCTGCATTGTGTCAGTACCCAAGGCATCCTCTTGAGTGTTACAGTTAAATGGCTAAGCTTTTCCTCTTCTGTGTTCCAGTACGATTTTTCTTTTCCCCAGCCAGGATATACCTTTCCTTCTGGCACATATCCAGTGCCTTTTGAGGAGTCTCTGGTTTACCTTGTTTATAAACCCACTTTATACCATAGCTGAAACCCCACTGCCTTATATCCCTTTTCTTTTCATCTTAGTATGATGAGAAAGAGGGAAGCATGCGAGCAAGGTTTTCATCTACTTCACACAGAACTGAACCAAAACATGGCCTGTGTTCAGCCAAGAAAAGTGTTTCTGACTCTGGTAATATACATCAAAAGAAATCAGAAACAGGAATATGAATGATCCACCTTTTTCCTACCAATCATTAGCTATATTTAATTGAACACCAGGTCAATAAAATTTTGTGGTCTGATAATTTCTTTGAGTGGAATGAACTCAGACTAGGCAGTCGATATGGTATTTGTGAATTTATATTTATTTTTCAAGACCAAATTGTGTCAGGTTTTGTAAAGCTAATGTCCCTAATGATGTTAAATATAAAGGTGATATAATTAGAAGGTAGTTCATTGTTAATCAATATTATAAAGATCTCCGAATGCTTTGGTGGACAGATCATCATATATGGTTTTAAATAAAAGTACAAGTAAGATTGGTTGAGAAAAAGTCATATTTTCAGAGCAATTCTTTGGATGATTTTTTTTCAAAAAGCATTTCTGTCTTGTTCTGACAAGACGAGAAATTCAGCTGCAGAAAAAAGGAACTACAAGACTGTGCATTGTGAGAGGGCTGAAAAAAATCTACAAAATCTACAGACAGAAAATGCTTCCTTTGCTTTCTGACTTCTTACAGAAATCTGTAGCCTCTGCCAGTGATTTTTGTGTGATTCGTCAGGAGTAAATCCAGCAGAAGCTTTACCCAGGCTCTGACTCACTGCAATATAACAGAAGTAAGAAGTGTCCTCTGTGTAATTTTTTCCTCTTTTAGTATTAATATCTGCCTACTAAAGTAATTTATTAAGTACAATATGCTTTCCTTTACCTCTAGCATATCCTAACATAGAACTTTTACTTTGATTTCTACAGAAGGCGGTATCTTTGGTTTTCAGAGCTTGATGGCACATGCAGCTGTGTAGGTATGAGTCATCTTTGGGCAGCAAAGTCTGTCTTGGCAGCCCTTATATTCTCAGTATTGCCCAGATTTCCTCAGTTAGCAAAGATCTCCACAGCAGCAGAGAACCCCAGAAGATGTCATGAAACCTGTATGAACAACACGTTAAACACCAGTTGCAGAATAATTACTGTCGTCTTTGAATGGCTGGCCACATGCAGTCTGACCAGCAAGCTGTGACTTCCATCTCCCCTGCGAATGAACACGATGAGATGGGGTGGTACTTCAGGCTGGCTGTTAACAGTGGGAGGCATTTCAGTGACTCGTCCCTAGAGGAGAAGAGAGGCTGGGAAAGATGTTGCTTCTGATTGCTGAGGACAGTTTACCACCAGAACTCAGCATTAAGAGATAACAGCCCGAAGAATAGGCTTTTCCAGACATTCTGTGAGTCCTTAGGGACCTGATTGCATCTCGGGGTGAAGGCTCCCTCACATCTCTCCTCTCCTTGTTAATGCGTTTGTGATACCTGCAGATTAGCACCTCACCCTCACCAGGCCCCTCTGAGCCCACCCCAATAGTAAACACAGACACTGCTGGTAAGACAAAGCCCCATTTACCACCAAGAGATAAGTCCAGGTTTTTGTTAGATGATTGCAAACTAAATTGCCAGCAAAGCATAAATACAGTTTTAATCTCAGCCCTGCAACACAATGTGTCTGTTTGCTTAGGCTCTCTTACCTAAAACATATCTCTGCTCTCAGAAGAAAGGGCTGAAGGCACCATCCCACCATCATGGTGTCAACCTCTGCCATCCAGAAGCAGAGACCTCTTCCCCAGTGTGGAGCTGTTGACAGACCTTAGGACTGGAGTCAGAGGTAAAAAAGCAAATGCTGGGAAGGATATTTAGGAGTCAGACTAAGGACTGCCTTAAATATCTACATAGTGTCTTTTCCCTGGTCTCAGGACAAGATAATGTAATTAATTTCTATAACATCATATGTCCTAACTGATCACAGGGGAAAAAAATGGTGAAACTCATATACTTTGCTGTCTACTTGCAGCCCAGATGCCCGTTTAAATATTTCCTTATTTCTATCCTTCTGCCTCCAGCAAATGTCACAATCAGCACAACAGAGCTTCTGAAGGCCTTGTTTTCCTCTGAGAGCCTGAAGTAACCTAAATAATATCAATGGGCTGTGGCTAGAAAGTTTCAGGAGGGAGGAGAATTAAGCCAGTTGAATAAACATGGATCAGCTTTGGCTATCACCTCAGGGTGAAATCTCTAGGTCACTTTGGCTGAAAATGACAGCATGAAATGGGTCAGACATTCGGGCCTTGGCTCCCCATTTTCCAGGCCCTAAAGTCAGTCTTCACAGACAAAGCAAGCAGGGAATGTTTTCCTGCTGACCCACTGGAGTTAATGGGCCCTGGGAGGGCACAGGGGAGTGATGGAGCCTGCAGAAAGAAGGATGGGGACAATCCATGCTCGGGGAGGACAGAGAGGGGGCAGAAAGAGAGCAGAGCATTGTTGCAGCAACGGTGAGCTCCTGCAGCACCATCCTACTGCACCCCAGTTCTCTGCATAGTTGACAGAGAGGAATAATTGTGTTTTGAAAAGGGTAGGTTTAAGAGACACAATAAATTTCCTGACTGACACCTCCGTGGTAAATGTGTATAAATTCCCTTGGATAACATGCCACTCGGAGAATTACAGGCTGTGAGTGCCTGGGTAAGTTTTACTGCTTTGGTTTCAGTAGGCTGGCTAATGGCTGTGAAATTCCCTCCCAGCTCCTAGTTTGAGCACAACAGCCACAATTTAAAAGCACTCACATGTTTACCCCCATGTTAGCTAAAGAAAGAGGCTGCATGGGCTGTATGTTATGTTATACTCCTTGATGGAGCTAGAGGGATACCAGAAAGCCCACTTCAGCAGCAAAGCTGTAACCTTAAGTGAAAAAATACACAGAAAACCTTCTCCAGGAAAAAAAAAAAAACAACCAAAAAACCAAAAAAACCCCCACCAAACCAAAAAACAAAACACACGAGCTTTGAGCACCAGGAAGAATAAAATCCTAATTCTGCAAAGATATTAGCAGCAGCCACTGCAGCACCTATTGTTTCTATTCATAAGCTCCCTCCCGTATCTTTGTCTCTTTTACTACATCAGTTTCAGGCTACTGAGAAATTCCTTGGTTCTCAAATCAGGCTGAAGCCACTGTAACCCCTGGATGCACTTGAAAGCAGCTGATTCTGATTTGTTTTTTGCTCTATTATCTCACGTTTCCTCCCCTGACCTCTTGAAGAGATACCATTCAAACACTCTGAAAAGAAGCTCTGACTTGCTAGTTACATAAACTTTCAAACAAAAGGCATGCATAATTAGATTGCCCAAATTTGTGCAGTAGCAGAAGCCCTATTAACAGAGAGCAACTCTACAAAGACAGCTTTTTCTTAACCAAAGCAGAACTACAGTGCTCTGAGGCTGAAATGCTGAGAACACTTGGACAGTACTTACCTACTGCAGTCTCATAGATGACATAACGCTGTTAATTAATGGACTCTAGAGAGTCTCTTTTGTTTGTCTTTGTCTACAAACTCATTTAAGTGAAAACGTTTCCATCGCTGACTTGCACTCTCTTTTAGGGGCCAATTCTGCACTGCATTTGCAGATGAACAGCCGGCACATAAACAGAGTAAAAAACCAGTATGGCGAAAAAGGGCCATGGGGAGTTTTTCTCCATCCCAGAGAGCTCAGCTCATCTGGAAGGAGTCCAGCGGCCTTGCACAGGCACAGAGCGGTGCCTTTGGAAGGTTGAAGAGCGTGTCTGATTCTGATCTTGCATCCCTGCAGACACACAGCTTCTGTGTATTCTGGGTGAAGGCTGTGGGTGCACAAAAGGAGGAGTAAAACTGCCTTTATAGTCAAGGCAGTCTCTGGCTTTTGAGGACAATTTTGCTTCTCTTAAAGCAGACATTAGCTTAGGTATGTTGGATGCTTGGCAAAGGGTGCGAAGGATGTGTCTACGCTATTGTTCTGATTTGGACCACAAGTGACCTTTAGAAGAAATAAGTCTCCCGATCAGCTCCATGGAGCTCCCCATGGATCCTGACAACACCCAGAACACTCCTCCCAGGATCCTTCTCTATAATTTAGGGGGAGCTTCAGGCAATCAAACAATGGTCAAATTTCAAAGCTTGACAAAGCAGCTGTTTACCTCCCAGAAGGTGATACTCTGTTCTTCCTGAGCAGCAGCCCCAAAGTCGGATTGATGAAGTCTGACCAGGACATTAAAGGAAAACCTGGAAGGGGTGGCAGTGGCAGATGAGGTGAGGATGGATTTAAGCCCTCATGAACTTCTTGGATCTCAAGCAAGTGCAGAGCTGACTCTTTCCTCATGGAGATGCGATGAAGCCCAGGGTCACCAGAGCCGCAGTCCAGCTGATAGACTATTGAGCATCACCCATCATTCCTTAACTGGGCCAAGGGCACAGCTGCGAAGGGGAATTCGATTTGAAAAGTATAGCTTGGTGAGGAAGTATTGATTTCTCTTTCTCTTTTATTTCTGCGTGGACATTTGTCACCCAATCCTATTTTTCTCTTGGAAAAGAGATACTTCAACGGATAGTCCTCTGGAAGTTAGTTACAAGGAAAATATTTTCATAAAAAGAAAGTTAATTTCTTTGGGCTCAAAACATCACTGGAAATTAATGGGCATCTAATAAGAAGTTCAATGTCCAAAGGCAATGATGTTGAATTTTGATTTTTTGGTTTGGTTGTTTGTTGTTTTTTTTTAATCTGTGTGGGTATTGTGGAGGTCCTCCTTCTCCTTCTTTGTCAGAGGGAGAGGGGATCTACATGAGTGCTCTGCCTGCCTGCACCAACGGCTCAATCACCCTCTCGTCCTCCATCAAAAAGATTCAACTTTCTGCAAAAACACAAAGCAGGGCCTGCTCAAAATCAGGCTCTGCTGCCCCTTACTGAAGCATGTTGCTCTGGGCCAGTCCTTTACAGGGTTTGGAACAGTAGTTCCATCTTGGCCGTGTGCCTTGGAAAACAATGTGTTTCTGGGAGAGACATGTGGTGCTGCTGTCAGCTCCCGGATAGCCCTAGCCATGCCCCACATTCTCCTGGCTCTTCAGTGAGCCCCTTGGACACATCCATGTGGTTGTTGCTTTCACATGCACTGACTGCAGCACCTTAGCATAGGGAACAACCCTTCTTTGATATTTGTACAGAATTCACAGGATGATATTTAGGGTAGCTTGGTTTTGGGTTTTTTGGGTTTTGTTGTTGGTTGGCGTTTTTTTGATTGTTTGTTTGGGGGTTTGGTTTTGTTTTGGGGTGTTTTTTGGTTTTTTGGTGTTTTTCTTTCAGAAAATACCCTAGAAAGAAATACAAAAAGAGATACAAGAAGAAAGCAGAAGATTATGTTAACACAAGATCTTCAGAAAAGCAATTGTGCTTTGGTAACATGTCTAGCATAAAGCAGCTCTGACCTAGGCAGGTTCTCACCAGAGGTACAGGGTGATCCTACCTTCTGGAAACTTTCTGGTAGGCTGCTCACTCCGCCACTTTCTCTAGCAGAAAACTAGAAATGGAACTGCCTTGATGCTTATGGCTTTTAGCTCTAGAAAACAGGTGCTCACAGCTCTGACTTCCTAGCCATAAAGGGAAGGCAAGAAATCTGTGAGTTTGTCTTCATTCCCCTGAGCAAATCTGCTACCAGCTATGGTGCAGCAATCTTCACTTTGTGCTTCGACGTGATGCCCTCTGAGATCTGGGAGAGGGGAGCCTTCTCTTTCCTGCCAGTGCTTGATGTTAAACTGAAGGGCTGTAACATTATCACTGCTGCATCTCTCACTGTCCAGGACCTGCTGTAAACTATGGACACAAGATTCTTGGGACGGGAATGTGGGGGAGACCAAAGCTACCAGAGACCTGCTCCACTCTCTCCTCACAGTCCCACCCTCGAGTGTTTCCCTGCTCCCATCCCTCTCGCTGGAGACCAACCCACAGGCTTTACCCTGGCAAGAGACTTTCTTGCTTGGTACCTGCTCGTTGACTTTCTCTGGCATCTCTTGAGTCCCTGTTGCCCATCTGCCTCCCGCAAAAGCCTGGCAGCCCAAAACCTTTGGCTCAGCAAAGATGCTGATGGGATTCCGCTGTAGCCTCTCCTAGCAGGCTGCTCTCTTCCCTGTGTCTTCTCCCTAATGCCTTGGGAGGCCATGCACATTCCGTGGAGCCAAGCAGCCAACAGCAACCTCAAGCAAGATTTTTTGTGGCTTGAAAGCATTTGCTGGAAGCACCAGGACACAGGAGGGGTAGAGAAGGCTGCTGTGTGTTGGACACTTCAATCTGTTCTTCGGCCATCGCAGGAACTTCTGAACTTGGCAAAGTTCAGGCCCTTTCCAGGTTCAAACAGTCTTGGCAAAAACAGTGTCTGCCACTTGGGAGGTTGCTGTGGACCGGAAGAAAGAGGCAGTTAATGTAATTCTGCTCCTTAACCTCCTGTGAAAAGGCTTGGAGAGAAGGAAGGGGGAAAAAAAGGTGTGATGGGAAGAGGAGGAGGAGGTGGGAAATATCTCAGCACTTTAATGAAGACTTTTCAAAATGTCTCGCACCTTGTCCCCGAATTCAAATCTCTTCCAGAAATGAACACCGAGGAGCATGGTGCTGTTTTCCAGGCAGCCAGGGTGATAATGCAAGATACCTGCACTGGTACATATGTTTTGGATGATCTGGGTTTTCCCTTCTTTTGTCGAAGTTCAAAAAGCATGGTTCAAAAGGTCTAAGTTTGCACTTCAGACCTTGGGAAAAAAGTTTCTTCCCTTGGAGGAGGAAGGCTGGTTTTGTGACAAAATTAGTATTTTCTTCTGTGAGGCTATTAGAAACTGACTTTACAGAGAATAATATTTTAAACAATTTGGCTAGAAGAGATTGCAGCCCTTTTTGTTTGCAACACACTGGAATACCTGAAATGATCCTTTGGGTACAGCAGCCTTTCCAAGACCTATTGACAACCTCCTGGGGTAAACCCATGGAAAGGACACCCCACTCTCGAGGTGAGGGATCCCGAGATGTCCCCTTCTTCTCCTCTCTGCCAGAGCTCTGTGCCCACCACGGCCCACCTTTTCCACTGCCACCCACTACTCAGGACAGGGCTACAGGTCCCCCAGAAAATCCACAGGGAATCATCTCCCTCTTATGGTGCGATCCCGTACTACACTCGGGTGCGCCTCTCCCAGCTCCCCAGTGTTTGCTGGAGAGGGCAGGGGAACAAGCAGGAGACACGGCAAGAAAACCATAGCAAGAGTGATCTAACATGGGGATGGGCTGGAAGCTGGAAGAGGGGATAACTGCTAGGGGAGGAAACGAGGACAGGAAGGTGATGACGAGGTTGATCAGTCTCTGAGGGAAATGGGAAGAGGTGATCACCTGCGGCTGCTGAGGACTGGAACCAGTGATGCAGAGCCCCCAGATGGTCTTTTCCACACCAAATCTATAAATATTCCTTTGCCCCGAAGGCGTGCTGGCTGTGGCTGTGCTGGGGCATGAGGTCCCTCCTCACAGGTAAGGGAGTGGCACAGGTCTGGTTGCCCATCGGACAGGTGAGCACTCACCCGGCAGCACTCGGTGCTAAGGCTGGAGGCATTGCCGTCACCAGTCCATCTAAACTCTCACAAATTCCGGACATCTCTTCTCGGCAGAGCTGCTCTGCCTGAAAGAGCTTGCGAGGCTCTCTCTGGAAGGGGTGCTGTGGCTGGGCCCAGGGAGGGCAAGAGCCAAGGAGGCCGCTGGGCCCGCAGTCCCAGCTCACAGCCCTGCTCTGCCTTGCTGTGATCACCAAGCAGACCTTGCACATCTCCGTCTGGTGCCTCTGCAGGGAAGAAGTCAACTAAGCTTGCCCAAACAATCCTTGTAGCTGCAGGGAATGTCAGGAAGGCTGGGGCAGCGCTGGCCTGCTGGGCAGTGCCTGTGTTGCCGCATGGAGACGCACCTGCCTCTTCAGGAAGCACAGCAGCTCCCTGCCGGCCAGGAAAGCAGCTCTCCTCCCGCAGCACCTGGAGGGAAACTGGCCTGTGCCCGGGTCCTGCCTAGGGTCCCTTTCCCAAAAGACAGGGCTGCCCGTGTGCTCTGAATGTGCAAGCCCAGAGCCTCCAGCAGAGCAGTCCCAGACCAGTCAGGCGCAGAGGCTGATCCTGGTTTCCATCATCAATCTGATAAATAGGAAACCTTCATGGAACAATTGCTGCTATGTCCATGCATCAGTCTTCAAAGACGAATGCAAGATCTTCCCCATGTTCAGGTGACTGTGTTGTTTGCAGAGCTCAGGGCAACTGAGGGGAGCTCACTTCATGATGAATATTCAGAGAGAAAAGCCAGCCTAGGTTAACAAGAATTCACAGTGAAACTGGTTACATTAATTTAAAAGCCAAGCTGTACCATTTGCTCTTCACACTCTATGATTTTCACAGACCTCTCCAGGGCTTGACTGATTACTTTTAAGCTAGACTATGTGTCCAGTTGACACAAGCAGCACTCATAAATGTAGTTCAAGCGTGGTTCTCAGCAGCAGTCCCAGGGCAGGTGCCACACACGGGTGCCAGGGCCTCACACATGTGGGGCACATCCTCATCACAGCCCGTGGCAGAGGCACTGCCCCTCCACAGAGCTCCTCTCTGCTTCCCACACCCCAACCACATCTCCCACAGCTCAGCTAATCTGACACTAATTAAATACACTTAACAGCCAGGTGCTCATCATTTGAGATGGATCTGAGAGGTATCCAGGGGTTGCTTTTCTGCTTCCAAGCAGTGCTGCTGGCTGGGGCTGGATTTCACAGGCTGCTCCTGGGCCCAGTCCTTGTCTGCCTATTTTTGAATTTGATTAAATCACCTTGATGCGCTGCAGCAGGAGTTAAGGGGAAAAGGCGAACACAGTTGAACCTGGGTTTATGTTTTAGCTTTGCTCATCCCTTTACAATCCTGAAGAGTGGCCAAGTGCTTAAGTGCTGTTGATTTTGTTGGGTACACTCTTAACAGTGTGAAGGCTCCTTGCTCAACAAATCAGCAATAAAGCTAATGAATCTCAAGATGAATTCTAATACACATGAGGTCTTCTATTTACAAGTTTTCTCACTTTTTCCATAAAGGAAAGCTGCAGTTCTCATGTAATGGCATGAATTCATAGACTAGGAATAGCAGCCTAGCTTCCAACCTCCCACTAACACAGGGAGTGGGTGGGACATAACTCATTTTCAAATTGCCCAGGTACCTTCCTCTAGTTCTGCCAGGAGACACCACACATGGACAGTGCTGCTGCACCAGTCACGTTGCTCTCTAGGTGAAATCCCTGGACCCAGAGACCTGTTGATCCCCACAAAACCAAGGCAGAAAGCAGGAGATAGGTGTCTGTAAATCCTGGATCCTCATTTTCAAGGATTTCTCCAGGCTCCCAGTCCTGCTCAGTAAAAGACCAGCATTCACTGCAGCATGTGTCCTACAGGAGAAATATCCCTTGCAACCTACTGTTCCCTGCTTGCCCTTCACGTGGAATTAAAACAGGACCTCTCATTAGTCTCTCATCTATTTTGGTTTAACAGGGTACATCTCTAATCACACTGAAATTACAGGGAAAATGGAAAAAAATCTGGAAGTTTATTTGCTATTCTGAAGTAACAGTCTCTGAGTAATTCTACCTACAGATGAAATGGGTGAAAATAAAACAGAGAATATGGAATTGAATGGATAGTCATGGTACAGCAAGCAGAGGTAGAAATGTCCTACTGAAGTTGTAATGTAGCATGGAAAATGGGGGGGAAAAAGAAGAGCAAGAAGGATATCTACTGCTAGGGGAGATGGTGATGGAGAGGGAAGAAAAATATCTGTAAAGAGGTTTGTGAAAATCACCAGGTATTTTGTTCATAGCCAATGTCCTATTCACGCTCCCAGTGCGCAGATGTATGGGAGGTCCCTGTCACACCTGGAGGGAGCGTTTGGATTATTAAGATTTCCTTGTGTGACCAGCTCCTCCCAAATGGGCTTTTCATGAGATGCCGTGACAGAAGCTGCATGTGGCACACTGGGGGCTGCCAGTGGCAAGCTGCCTCTCCCAGCGCTGGCCGCCTCGGGCTGTGGCAACAGCCACGTGGCATTGCTCCCGGCCACTGACTGGGTGACATTTCATTCCGTGTAAATTACACTTGTTACAAGTGAATGAGCAGTTTGAAATTCAGAGTCATAACTGGAAGGCCGAGGGGCCATTGCCATCAGCTGCCCAACCTCCTGTATAACTGGCCATAAAACCGCAGCTGGGAGCTCTTGCATCCAGCCCAGCAATTTGTGCCCGAGCAGAAGGGAATCTGTGAGAAAGACACTCTGTCTTCATTAAAATCCCAATGTGTGTCATAAATCCTGGCTGAGAGCTCCTAAAGGCTAATTACTCTCGCAGAATTCATACCTTTTTCTCACTTCGGGTTTGCTCCTGCCCACAGGGCTCCTTACCTGCATTACTTCCAGAGCTCCCCTCCAAAAACCAAACTTCATATTTCATTGGACCGGTGTTTGACAGCCTTGGAGACTAATGCTGTTTGTGGTCTAGATTCACAAATTGCCCTGAGCAAACAAGGGGCATGGGGCATGGGATCACCCACCCAAAGTGTTCAGGACATTTATCACATATATTTTACACAAACGATTCGCTGAGCCCTCGTCTAAAAGGGCTCGGCAGGTGCTTGTGCCCCCAGTAAGGGCCTACAGGGAAAAGCAAGAAGGAGAGGGTGAGCTGAGAGGACTGACCCAGAGCTGATTAAGGAGAAGACTGGTGGCAGTGGGACAAGCCTCACTGGGGACTGAGGACTGAAAGAAACAAAACAAAAAAAGGAAACATTTTGGGAAGCACCGAGTGCTGAGGGAAAGACGAAGAAAAGGGGTTTGAAACAGAGGCGCCAGGCGGGGCGGACGTCTGTGCCAGGTGTGGGGCTGGACTGAAGGCCGGAAAGCTGCTCCCAGGCACCGTGCTGGGAGCAGGCAGCTGGAGGAGGCAGCTGCCAGTCACCGAGGCACAGGAGAGCAGGGCAGGGCAGGGGAGCAGAGAGTTTCTCCACGTTCACACCAGGCGGAACCCGACCTCCCATTCCCATGGCAACCCTAGCCCGGCGGTGTCGCACGGAGGCAGATGAAGGCATTAATTTCCCAGCAAAGCCATCTCAGACCCTCGGCACGCGCGAGGCAGCCGCCTTCAGGTTGCTGGGGGAACCGTAACTTTTTAATCACCCTGCATTAAGGGTTTTATTACTCTGCATATTTATAAGGGTTGGTTTATTCAGATCCAGAGAGAGAGAGAGAGAGAGAGAGAGAGAGAGAGAGAAAGATTTGCTATTTTTACTGTGTCTTTCAGATTACTCCAGACCTTTCCCTGCGTGGATGCTGGTGCAGGTGACCAGGGTACCACTGCTGAGGGCAGATGGGATGCAAAATAGTTACAGTGTGTGCAAGCAACACAGCAACCAGATGCTAAACAGAGAACTGCAAAGTATGTGAAGGAGGGAGATCACTGAGGTGGTAGATCAGTGCCTAATATAATACATCATATTTCTGTGGCTTTTGAGTGAAAAGACGACTGGGACAAATTTTAGCAGGGTGTTTTACATAAATGGCAGCTACAAACATATCAACAACCGAAACGAATGACAACCAAAGGGGAAAAAGAAAGCTCAATTAGCTACTTTATGGAAAGACTGAGGAACAAATGCAACCCAGAAGAGAAGTTTTTCTGCTCTCCAGGGCCCTTGCACATTCCTGTTATTCCCACTCCTGGCCTGTACAGCTTTGCTCAAAAACCTATTTGGAAAGCTTTTGGAAAAACATCAACATTAGTCTTTGTTTGAACCAGCTGGAAAAAATGACCTTTCCTAAACATTTGGGAAGGCACAAGAGTGACCTAAAGAAACCCTTGGAGGCTGCCCTGGACTCAAGGCCCAGACAGACTTGTTTCCTCAGATGTAGCTGCTGTGCTTTAACATGTCCCTCCAAACTTTCACCCCACAGACTTGAGTATATTTAGCTTCCTGCTGAGCCGCTTGGCCCAATGGACTGGCTGGAATGGGCGGTGTGGGATGCCAGGGCCGGGTATCTCCTTCGGCCCTGGCGAGGACCAAGAGAGGTGCTGTGAGGCTGCATGCAGCCCACGCAGGGTGAGTGGTTTGGCTGCCCCTGCCAAACCTTACAAACAGATGAGCTCATGCCAAGAAAAGTCCCTTCTGAAACTAGCAGGAAACCCAAAAGCTGTCACCTTTGTGACACATGCTTTGGAAAATCCCTTCCAGTGCTCCAGTCATCCCAGGCTCCATCCCAGACAAGCTGAGCAGCTGGCTGTGCCTCAGCCCAGGCTGCTGCTGCCAGCTCCATCTGTGGCAATGATGTGTCAGGATAGAAACAAGATCTGTAGCTCCCTCCCTGCACTGGCTGCTGGGTCTTTGAGAGGACTGTGGGCACCAGAAACACCAGAGTGTCTGCAGGGGGTTAAGAGCTGGTTTGTTTATTCCAATGCAATAATTACTGGGAAGAGAAGTCAAAAACAGGAGCTAGTAGCATGTGTACCACAGTGGGTTGCACAGACTGGGGTGTTCTCATTGCTCATGTTTGTCCTTTCCTCCATCTGCTCTCCTTTCTGTCTCTGCCAACTATTCTACAGCTCCCTAGGCCCTTCTCACTCCCTCCAGCAATGCCCAAGCTCTTGGTGTTACCGGCACCAGGAGCTGTGGTAGCAGCAGCAGGTGCCCCAGGGGTTCTGGCACCTTTGCTCTCCCATCTCCTCCTCTAACCCTGCCACCTCGATGTCTTCTCTCATTCACTTTGCTCCAGGGCTGATTTTCAAATTTTTGAAAATTTTGGGCTTTGACTGTCAGGCGATGACTAGGCAAATGCATCCCATATCAAAAGGCTCCAGCTGTGCTGGGCAAGTGGCCACACTGCAGGACTGAGGGGGCTGAGCACAGCACGTGTGCCAGGCTGCAGCCACAGAGTGACCTTCACGTGGTGGCTCAGGGACAGCTGCTCCCACTGAGACTGCTTGTCGTAGAGGAGCAGTCACCCTTGGTCAGACCAAATGTCCATCTGACCCCACAGCTTGTCCCTACCAGCCGCAGATGCTGTGGGAGGAGGGTGAGGACAGGCTGAACCCACTGTAGCATCTTCCCAACCTCTCCTCCCCACCTCTGGGGATCCAAGGGACCTCCTGGGCCAGAGTTAGTGTCTCTGTAGGCAAAAGAGTTTAAATTATTTTTCTTCCATGACTTTTTCCTGCCACGTTTTGAAGCTGTGGCTGGCACTGACAGGCTCCCGTGGCAGACCCCCACTGTGTAATGACATGCGGTGTGAAAGCACCTCTCTGTTTTGAAGCTGCTGCCTCCTGCTTTTGCTTCATGCCTCCAAGGTGTTGGCTGGGAAAAGGCAATGGATGGCCATGGCCTATTTGCTGTCCTCAGGCCTCTTCTACCACCTTTTCGGCTGAAAAACATTCCCTTTTCCCTGCTGTTGCAACTGCTCTACACCTTCAACTTGGAACTGCCTCACTGGGGTGGGCTGTCGCACTCGGCTGTGGGGCAGAGGCTGAGAGCCCATTCCTGGCCCAGGCTGGCACCTGGAGCTGCACAGAGCGAGCCACCAGTGCTGGGCGGCCACACAGCCGTGCCGGCCACAGCACCAGGCCAGGGACAACGCTCACACCTCATCCCAAAGCCCTTTGTGCAGTCACTGTCAATGCTGTGATGCCTTTATTTTTCAGTGCCCTTTTCTTCTCCATACAGCCAGTAACTTAAAAGCAGACAAGATATTTTTAGACCTAACTTAGAAGTGCTTCAGGTCTGCAATTGGGTGACTCAGCTGCCAGTGCTGTTTACTTTAGTTTTACAATCAAACTGGGCAATTACAGCCCTGAACAGCTATTTAGAGCCCGCATTTCCTTGTCATGCTGTCAGAGTTTGCACGAAGCGCTGTCTGTAAAGCACTTTGCACACCCAAGTATGTGTCTGAAGGTTTTCTAAAGCAGGTGGAGAATAAAGCCCTGGGCTGTCACACCTCTTTCCTCTGTCTGCTTGTAAAACCACCTTCCTGTGCCCTTCATAACACCATCTCATTGCCAGAGGATCCGGCACACTCTGCTGGGGATGCTCCCCAAGATGACAGCTCGCGAAGGATTGCTGCAGGATTTGGGTCACGGCCGGAGCGTGAGGTGGCATTTTCTCCCCGATGAAAGTCTCTCTCACAGCTTTTTCCTTTCAGAGGAAGAAATCTTCGCAGCTCACAGAGCCATTTGTACCGGTTTAATGATGCTCAAGACATTTATCCTGGGGGACAGTTCTGCCTGAGCTCCCTGTTTACTTCAACCCACTTATTTATAACAACCTTTCCTCCAGTTCTTGAATCCTTCACCTGCACGAACATCTCCTCTAGATCATCTTTATTGAATACAGTTAAGTGTAGCTCATGGGGTTATTGAATTACAGGCATGAACTTAGCAAAATGAGATAAATCACTCACATATTAGCCTCTCTCTATTAAACACATCTCACCCGGAGGCATTTTTCCATAAAACAGTTACTATATATCAAGCATTTGAATATTTGAAGCAGCTAAGGCCGGCTTCTCCCAGCAAGAAGGCACACAACAGGAATGTAGCAGCCCTTTCTGAAGGACGTTTTGCTGCCTAAAATATTTTTTAGAAACAGCACCCTCTCTGTGAGGCTTCAACAGTAAGAGCCTGAGAGTTGCATTTGCTGTGATTCCTATCAGATTCTCTTCCATGCAACATGGCACTAAGAGGAGATGAGTGCTGGCCACCACCCGGCCCTGACGCCCACCTCTGCCCAGGCCCTGGCACAGCAGGGACAGTGCCCTCCCTGGGCTCACTCCCCAATGTGCCCCTGCCAGGCATCAGCAAATCACCAGCTCAAGAGGGATATTTTGTCTTCTTCTTCGAGAGTGGAGCTTGATTTGGGCAAGAGCAGCACTAGGAAATGTTGATGCCATCTCAGAATGGAAAGGGGACTCGGCTGCGGGCTCAGCCCCTGGCATGGGAGGTGAGCAGCAGGTCCTGGTACTGCCCAGCCCCAAACCACACCGCTGCTCACCTGCCCTGCAGCACCCTCACATTCATGCCCCTCCAAAGTATCTCCAGAACACTGGTTTGCTTTTCTCTCTAGGTAGTTTTCATTCTGGCACACCTTCTAACTTCTCTTACCATGGCCTCAGCTTTGGTATTTTCACAGTCCATGACGTATCCACGTATATCCTTCCTGGCTTTGTGGTTTGACATGTCTCGGGGTTTTGGGGGATTTTTTTCCCCTCCCTGTCTTGACTTGAAAGCCTGAGGGGGTGTGGTGATGGTTTATTTGGGAGATCCTGATCCCCAACAGCATCTGCTCCAAGCCATTGATGCTGTAAGATTTTCAGATCAAAAGATTGACTGAAATATCAAGAAGGGAAAAAAAATACATATATATATACAATAATCTGCCCTGATACATCACCATGAAGATCAGTAAACTCTCAGGACAGGCCATGCTCTGCATCATTGCTCCTTATGCACAAGATTTTTTTCTGAATAGTTCTTGGATATTGATTAATATTTTACAAATAATTAGCATAATCAATATTTTAATTCCTGGCATTATTAAGAATTACACAAGGAATGTTAAGGGTCAGCAAAGGTGTACTTGTAACCTCATGGACCATAAACTACGCTGTTTAAATACTACTGTTTAAGGTGCTGCTCTTCAGGAAAGTAATTTTTACAATCAATTAATTAGGATTCCAGCCAGTGAAAATGGTGTTCAGTGTGGATGTTTAACCCTTTTCTCTGGAAATGCCTTTAGTTAGGGAATAAACTGCAGATTCAGTAACAGTGATGACATCTCGATATTCCAGTGTCCTCTGGGGAGGATACTGGGGCTTTTCTGCCCCGTTTTGCAATGTTCTGTAAAAACCCGCAGTGGAAACAAAAGCTGCACCACCCCTTCTCCTGCCTGTGGCCTGAACCCTTCAGGACCCCCCTCAAATGCACTGAACCCCACAGCACCCCTGGGCCATGCTCAGTGGGATCAGTCACCGCCTGTGGGCACGTGCGTACAATGTGCTGGAACCAAACCAGGGGGGAACTCCCCTTTCATGGCCTTTTGTTCCAACTGCAGATTTGTTATACCCACTTTGTCTTCCAGATTCCAGTTTGGCTTCTCCTCATTCCTTTGAGGTATGTGCATGTTGCTGGTTTATGGACACCGCATGGTGCACCACAGGTTACTCCATTAAAACACAAACCTCTGGGATGCCATTCCTTCTTGTTCCCAGTGAACTGGATTTCATACTTATTATTCTCTGTTAAAAAAAACCCAACAGATAGACAAGTATGACAGACAAGCTTTCATGATAATGTTTTATGTTGATCCATTTTCCCTGCCTTCTTTCCTGGTGGAAGCTAAAATCACTCTTAGAGCCATCTCCCACTCTCTAATATTTAAACCAAAATAATCCATCTCCTGTAAACATGACCCAGCACGTGGTTCATTAGAGCAGTGGTTTGGCACCTGTGTCACCAACTTCGACTGCGCTCAATGTTCACACGCTTGGGGTGCTGCACTCATTCATATTTCGTGGGCAAGGGCACAGCAATAAATCCCCAGGGGGCTGGAAACAGGATTGCAGATTCCAGCAGACACTTGAAGCGCTGCAAGGAACCAGGTGCTGTGTAAGGCAGCTTCAGGCCATGAGCTGGTCTCCCCTTTCAGCCCATTAGATCCGCCTTCGAGCGCCCACACGCTCTTCAACTTTTCCGCCAGGGAAAAGGAGGTTATCCAGCAGATTGTCCCTTCTGACAGTGGGTCCCCACAGCATCTCGAGCCATCCACATCTGGCTGAGCCCCAGGGCGCGGACCAGCCAGCCTGACTGACCAGCACCTCGCTGCCCACAGCAACCACCTCCCTCCTCCACTCAGACCCACCCAGCACTGCCTCAGCCTCCTGGGAAGCTGGAGAAGCATGTGATTGCAAATGACAGCCTCACCTCTTCACCAAGGGCTGGATGAGATCTGATCAAGCAGCTGCTCATCAGCCCCGGGCATCATTTGCCCATCACTCAGAAGGCACAGGCTGCTCCGTGTCAGAAGTCCCTCCCAGCAAGGCCTCCAAAGACACTGAAGGGATGTTCAAACCAGCTGGTGTTGTCTGGCGTGCAAGTAAACTGCACAGCTGTATTACATACCTGCATGGCTGGTGGGAGTAGAACATATTTTAGGAGTTTATACTGGGATTTCCTGGGCTGGGACATCATCCTGGGACATCATCCTGGTGAATGTATGTACTCATACATTCACCTTTTCTTGATCTGAAAGCAAGGTGGGGCAGAGAGCCAGAGCAAAACCTGAAGCCTGCGCAGAGGACATCAAGAGTGCCCAAGCTGTGTATGAGCTGTCTGCACTGAGCTGAGCACACCCCAGAGCACAACGCCCCCCTCCCCAGTGATCATTGCTGGCATCCAAATGCAGGATTTATCCCCAAAGAATCCTTCTCCACAGTTTGCTGGGTATCTCTATATTCTGATCTACAGGAGCACATGGCTGAAGCAGGTGTGAAGAATGCCAAACAATATATCCTGCTGTCTCCCCTGCCCAGTTAAGGGCATGAAGTCACTAAGGTGGAGCTTGGCTAGTGTTGAAAGCTTCACAGGTCCCTAAGTATACTTGAGAAACACTATAAACAGAAACAGAATTTTAAAACCTGATCAATAAGAGCAGCTCGTAGCAGACCTGGCCAGCATCTTGTGGGAAGACCAGCCAAATACTAAAGGCAACTCTGCATAAACAAATGTAAGACATGGTCAGATTTTGGCACAGTGGATCAGAGAAGGAAGGAGCTCCCATGCAAGACAGGGGTGCTCTTTACACCTCAGGGCAAGACAATCCCTCTTGGCCTTCTGCACGGAGTGCCTTTGGGACAGGTGGAACCATGGGCCTTCCATAAGCATCTGCTCAAGGGCTTTTCACCTTTATCTCAGCCCTCCTGTAAGCACTGTCCGTACACAAATCCCTACTTCATCTCCTGCCTCCCTGTCAGCCGGCTGCATCCCGTATGTACCTACTGGGGTGTCAGAGAGACTGCTGCTCTTCACGCACCACAGGTGACACACTGTACAAATTCAAAGCTCCCACAAACATTAAACAAAGGCTTGCTCCAAGGATATGGCAGCCTTCCCACATCCCTGGCTGAGCAAACGGAAACACTTCCCAAAAGCCATGCCGTAAAGGCTGTCCTTGGTGTTTCTGTGGGCTCAGGGCTATGTGCCAAGATGTGCTGAGCAGCTTAAATAACAAGCACTCCTTCATCAGCCCTTTCACCTCCTCCCCTGGCTCAGGGGACTACCCAGTCCACCTACGTAGGAGCAGAAATGCAAAGGGATAGTTAAACTCAGGGATAATTAAACTCCTTGAGAGCCAAGAAAAGGCACCCTAATCCTGGCAGGCTGAAAAGTACTTTTCAACATCTTGTGACATGGGAGCTTTCAGAGCAATGATGGAGCTCATCCAGATTCCCATCCTGGGCTGGAGCTGGAGTGCATCACTCCAGGGCAATGGCTTCATTAACATCAGTGCCAGTGTCCAGCTCTCCAGCACAGGATCCCTGCAAGTACAGACAGTCCTCTGGAGACAGCCCCTGCCATCACCACCATGAAGCCAACCACCAAGATAAAGCCTGCCTGAAATCCTCCATGAGAGGAACTTATCACAAGAGACCAGGTGGAAACAGCGGCAGCTTTGTTTCTGTTTTGCTTTCAAAGGGTAAGCACCTTTTTTTCTCTCTATCCTACTGCTGAAGCAGTTTGTACATCCCATCATTCAGATGTCTGACAAATTATTTCACAGAGTGTTCTTTATCCATAGCTGTGACAAGCAAATTACACTGAATTAGGCTCATCTACCTTGGTCTCCAGGGACGCTGGATATTAAACTGTCTCAGAACTGGCAGCCTGAAGCACTGTCACCACTCAGCCTGAAGGAAGATGCTGGCATGGCTGCCCTACCCAACAAAAAAAGCCTGCTCTACTCAGGGGAGAAACTAAAATAGGGTGTAGGGAGCACCACATTACTCATTCCTTCTGCAGAAATGAGGCTCATCTTAACCATGGCAACAATATTTACTCCAAATGGCAGGTCTGCAACTTCACCACCGGCTCCAAGAAATACTCCGTGTCTTTCCTTCCGGATACACAGTAAGGCCTATGAGACCCTGCAGGCTCCATTACCCCACTTGGTGGCAGCCAAACTGCCTAACCATGCCCAAAAAATCGTCAACGGCCACTACACAGGAAAGGCAGAGATCACAGTTTGCCAGAAGAGTTTGCCCAGCAGTGGCTTCAGAATGAAGGAATCATAGAATATCCTGAGTTGGAAGGGACTCACAAGGATCATCAAAGTGCAACTCCTGGCCCTGTACAGGACAATCCCAAAAATCACACCACGTGACTGAGAGCATTATCTAAGTGCTTGAACTCTGGCAGGCTTGGTGCCATGGCCATTTCCCTGGGGAGCCTGTTCCACTGTCCAGCCACCCTCAGGGTGAAGAACGTTTTCCTAATACCCAGCCTAAACCTCCCCTGAAAAAAAAGGTAGAAGAAAACCTGAACACTGGCCTACCCCTCAGCTGGGCTTTGCCTGGGCACTGCCATGGGCAACTCAGTGAGTGCACTGAGCATCTTCCTATTTATAGAGACACACCCAGGAAAGAACAGGACAGAACCAGTCTTCTGGTTCTTCCCTCCCCTCTAGATGGGACTGCTCCTCCCACCACTAATGCTGAAACCCTCTTCAAAAGGGATCAGTGCAAAAGTTACTTATTTCTTCTTAAAGCAGCTGGGTCTTTATTTGGTGTGATAAATGCAGAGCTGCCACAGGCCGGGCTTGCCAGGAGTGCCAAGGTTAAGGTGCAATAGCACATTTATCCTCATGATCAAGTTAAGCTTGTAGCCCATTTTCAACATAAGCCTACTCTAGCAAAACAATTTGTCCTTTAATCATAGCAACAAAGGCTCCCAGACTCCAGCTATTTTAAATGAACTCAGATGGGTCCAGATAATTGTTGGTGAATAAGGAAAAGCTTTGAAGTTCTTGAATCCAGTAACAAAAGCTGAGCCATGCGAGCAAAGAGGCACAGCTCGCACACTGGCTGCTGCTGCCATCTCCTCATGGGAATTTGTAACTCTTCTACTAAACACTTCTCAAAGGTGCTTTCTTCTTCCTCCCCTCTCTGTAACCCTCATGTAGAAGCCCCATCAAGAGCATAACAACAGGATTCATGTATTTTTATACAGTTCAGGAAAGTAATTTAGAGCCTTGCCTTGCCCTCAGTATTCCAAAGCCAATATTAAAAAGCTTATTTGATGCAGAAGATCCCTTAAAATTATCATGAATATGATGTGATTGACCTTACCAGAGGTTATACCAAGCACTGAAAAACCTTTTCTTTCCACAGTCCTAGAGAAAGAAACCTCAAGTACCTCCTAACAAATGACCAGCTGACTGAGACATCAGTATAAGTCAAATATTAAGATGTGACTTCCCTGTAGGCTCTGTTTGTTGATGTAATCTGCAATACATCTACTAAAAATGAGAATACGAGTGAATGAAATTGAGAGTAGCTGGCTATTCAAAACTAAATGCAGAATATAATTTAGTTTTACTGTAATTAGTTGATAAGCTGCGTCTTAATCTCAAATATATTCTTAATATGAAAATTAAATTCAAGCATAAACTAATGGCAAGAGCACCTTTTGTCAAATACATGCATTTCCTTTTGCAAAAATGAAATTAAAGCAAGCCTGCTACTTTTCAACTGGAGACATCACAATATAGTGGTATCAAATAAAGTCTGCTTTCACATGAATAATATTATCTATTACGCATTAATATGAATATGCATCAATAGGAAACAAATCTGGGCCAATAGCAATTTAGCAAAAAAAGAAGTTACTCTTGGCACCATGTGAGTACCTGGGAACAGTGTGGAGATACTGAACGGGCAAGCTGAAAGCCTATATACAAACTAAGGATAAAAACTAAAAATGTTTTCACTTGAAAAGCAAACCATGAAGTTTAAGGCACTCCCACCTGTATATTCGTTTGTTCCAGAAACCAAGGAAAGACAGATTGTGATACTTCTTATGTCAAAATTAAGAGGGTATCATACAGTATCCTAAAAAGAGCATAAATTCTGCACTCAGAGTTTCTTCTTTAGTTTTAAGTCTCCTGAATACTTGCACCTGTACTCCATCCACTCAGGTATCTTCAAGTCAAACGTGGTTTGCCTTTCAGGCTGGCTAACAATTTGGTTTTTGTTTTGCCCCCCCATCGGCATCTCAGTGCATCTGGATGAGTCACACCAGTTGATATTCACACTACATGAAGCACCTGCAGAAAAAAATCCTGCGTGTATTGCAAATATTCATGTCAGAATCATGGTGTGGTATCACCTACCAAAATAAGAATGAGCTACAGAAACCTCAGAAGAACTATCCAGACAGGAATGCCTCTGGGATTGTGTAGATGAAAAGGAGCTGTCTGATCCAGGCAATGTCGCTAGCAATAAACCCACTTTTAGAGTATCTCCAGATGATCAGCTACATGTACAGAACAAGAGTAATGACTTTTTTTTCCTGCTGTTTAAAAGAAAAATTATCCTTCTCACCAGTTAATGGAAGCTTGCCTTGCAAGAAAAATTCCCGTTGGATAACATTTCTCAGGACACAACCTGATATAGATGTATGGATGGGGAAGCAGGGTGTTTTCACTGATAAAAAGGAATACAGGCCAAAGGTCATATGCAGATTTATGAAAAATAAATTTATTACATAACACCTTGTTTTAACAATGTTTGATTTTTTTTTACTCAGAATACTTGTGTCATTCATGTAAAATAGTTTGATACAGTACATTGTATGTAAGTTTTTCCTCATAAATTCTAAGGCTCTCCTAACACCTTGTTCCTCTGCAGTAGGAATGGCACCCCTAAACAACGTGCGAACATTAAAAAAAAAATTAATTGAACAAAATTTAAAATCCACTACACCAAGCTGGTTCTCAAAAATCATGACAAAATAACTGAATGGATGCCGCACCTTTTTAGGAAATATCATTCATGCTTTTTTAATCCCAAAGCATGCTCACAAATCATTAACACCAACAGGAAAAAAATAAAACACTGTCTATGACAATCATGTTAGTTTGTTTGCTGAACCAAACATGTTTATATCAATGACAACATACTTATTTTACTATCAAATAGCAGCTTTAATACCAGTCAAGTCATAGATTCAAAAACAAAAACAAAAACTTATGTTGGAAATAAATCTTTGGGACGTCTGTAATTGCTGGAAAAAAATGCAAACTCTTTCATGTTCTTAAAAAAATCTCATCGTAGCAATCGTGTCGGTCATAAAACATTGATCTAGGTGGAAGATGAACCAACCCACAAAAGTCACTAAAAATAAACGCCTATCAAAACTGTCTGAGAGTTATGGTTAGTTTGCTTTTTTGCCATGGTAACATATACTGTATGCTTCAAGTACCAGTTCAAAGATGTTGTGTACTATTGGTCAGATAAAGTTGTTACATCAAGAGAATTCACCACATACGACAACAAAAATGCTTGCCCCTAGCACATTTCACAGCTTCAACTGCTACAGACTGTCATTGAAAAAAATGCATCAGTCAGTCTGAACCATGTCAAGTAAACTACAGAAGTAGCATATCCACAACACAAACTGTGCTAGCACTTTCTTTTCAAGTCTAACCCCAAAACCAGGTACAACGTGGGAGCCCCCACTCGGCCCTGTGGCAGGGGGTGGGTCGTGGCGGTCGGACAGGTGGGAGGTGTGGTTGTACAGTACATTCTGTGGCCCAAGGCGGGCTCCTGGCACGCAGCCGCGCGGCCGGTCCTGCAGCATCAGCGACAGCGCATCGACGGCGCCGGGTGCAGCTCAGTACCGGTGTGTCTGGTGCGAGTACTGCGGCGGCTGCTGGGAGGTAGCTGAGTATCCCATGCTGCTCTGTGGCTGCGATGTGCTTGGTCCGGGGTTGGGGTAGGCAGCATGGGGGTTGGAACGCTGCAGGGGGGAAAGCACAGACGCACACCCTTCGTAACACGGACATCGCAAGGCAATTTCACCTACTGACTCGTTTCTTCACGAGGCACCCAGCACACACAGTCTCAAAGCAGCTGCACTTCCAGGTTTCGTACTTACTCTGATTACAGCAGGTAACAGGCATCAGGAACACCAGATTAGAAAGCGACAGTTGCCAGCCTTCTGTTATCCATCCTAATGGCCTCCTGTGGATCTTCACCCACCACAGTCAAACCTCCAGCCAACCCTCCAGATGGCGACTGTGCAGCTGCACATGACACTGGGCTACCACCACTCACAGCAGTGGTCTTCTCCACTTGCTCCCTTCTACCAGAAAGGTAGGTTGGGGTGGAGGTCCACACGAGGCATCTTAGTGCTGATGAGTCACTCTGCCTTATTCTGGAGATTTTCACACATATACTTGCCACCCTTTTGTGTGACCTAGGAGTACAGGCTGAGAGCACTGTAACTGTGGCTAACGTGTCATCTATCAGCAGCCTTAAAATACCTGAAGGAGAGTTTAAATAGACAACAGCAACATGTTCCTCAGTGGAACCAGGTGTTTCAGGGAAAAATGTCCTTAGACTGTGGCTTGGGAGGTTCAGGTGGGACATTGGAGGAGGGACCACTAAGGGACCAGTACAGCACTGGAAGAATCTGCCCATAGAGTCTGTGAGGTCTCTATCTATGAAGGTTTTTAGGACTCAGCTGAACAAAGCCATGCTAACCCCAGTGAGTCAGAACTAGCAACAGCCCTGCTCCAAGTGGGAGACTGAGCTAGATGGTTTCTGGAGGCCCCTTTAAAACAGCACTCCCACAATTTATTGACTGGAGCATTCATCATTGCAAGTCGCTCTCAGCAAACCAGCAACTGCCTACTTCAATTTTAACATGGAAGTTATTATTTACCATTCATGTGTTATAAAGGAAAGAAGGACTGCCTATGAGATTTGCAATCTAAGTATCTGACCACTTAGTAGCATTCAACGTTTCATTAAATTAACACAATTTCAGTACATTGCTGTGCTGGTTTACATCCATGTTAAGGCTTACATGCCCTCACAAACTTTGCAGTATTTAGAAACTGTGTAGCTTCTGAATTCTTAACATCACAGGACATACTATGTTTTTTAGGAAAAGCTGCTTCTAGAAAAAGTCTGGAAACTTCTCTAAAGTGACTATTCCAGGACTAGGGTATTGCTACTGAGACCTGAATAGGAAAAACTGTGGTGAACCAACACCCTGAGAAAGTAAAATATGAAGTCACAACATAAAAGGAAAAAACCCATTTTTTTCTTGCTGTACAGCATTTAGAACAGAAGCTATACCCAGGATGCTGAGATGATGGCAGAAATAAAAAAGGCATACTCTGCTGTTAACACACGCTCAGAAGACTAACCTCTAGAGAAAAGGGGGAAAAATGGCTGGACCAGCACTTAATGTCAGTGGGAACAAACCAGCACTGCTGAATGGCACCATTAGCACAGTGACTGAACTTCGTGACATTTGCCTTCAGCCTTCAGAGAAGAACAAAGTCATTCATCAAGAGAAGGGTCACACCTCTGGGTCACCCTTCTCCATGTTACAAATACAGGATGTACTTCAGACGGCAAAAATCTTGAATGTTGGTTTTGCCCATGTGTGGCTCCTGTATGTAGGAAACCACCACAAGTTTAACCATTTAAAACTGACCATTCATTTCAGTTGTAAAACACTCTCTGCATCCTGACTTCTAAAACAGATCTTATTTTAACACAGAGGCAAAGAAAAATCAGCTTCTTTCGTGATACCCAGAGCAACAAATGGCTTTTGTTTAAGAACAAAAGTAAATATCCAATCCTTTCTAAATACCATTAAGCACCCAGAGGGTTATCACAAGCAAAAGCTCAGAGTAGTAGAATTCTCCAGCCTGTTTAATCACATTGCCTTTGGGAGTGTCACATTGCAGATTTAAACAAGGAGGCAAGGAAGTCTGCGTACCATGTGTCTACTATTTTTATGCATGGCAGAAAAGGATCCAAGGTCAACGTGCCCTGAAGAGAGTAATTTGACTTCTGAGTGAATGTAGAAACTGTCTTAGTGTGCCTTGCCCAGGAGATGGCAATCCTTCTTCACAAGCTTTATATGGAGAATTTGAGCAAATCAAATGAAGAACAAAGGAACAGGTGTTTGATTAAAACAGAGGGCTGTATTGTATTATGAATGTTTGCCATCTCCTCAAGTTGCTGGATCAGAAGCAAAAAATGTGAACAATTTTTTTCAGGGATACCTGAAACCATCAGTAGGAAACTCTTAACTGCTTTTGTTCTAGTACTAGCAAGTTCAGGTCTCCTCTCTTCGATTATCATGTTTTCCAGACACCTTAATCAGAACAAATCTACCGACTGCCTCTTTGCAAGGCTAGGGGGAAGAAGATTTTTTTTTTTGTGAAAACCAAGTATTTCCCCTCCTTGACAGACAGCAAGAAGATTGGTCAGAAGTAGTCAAGTTACCGGTAAGAGCTCCTGAGACAGAAAAGCAGCAGTTACCATAATCTTAAAGGAAAAGTATTCTGTAATTATGTTTGTCAACAAGGGCTGCCCCCAGCTGTAATCCCAGGATGGATATCTGAGAGTACAAAAATTTTGATGAGCATGAGATGAAAACAAACCAGTGCCAACTCCACCCGAGCAATTCAAGTCCTCTGACTTGTCAGCCAGCAAACCTCAGCTCTGGCTCACAGAACTAGGAGCTGAAGTTTGTTCAAAATGCCATGATGCAGCGGCAAAATGAGGTGAAGGGCATGCAAATAGGGCACGTAAATGGGGCTCCCTGACACAGTACACACAACCTCTGCATCAACCTCCTTAGATGTGTGACTCCACCCGAGGGCAAGATTAAGAAAGTTACAGCTGCCTTTGCCGTCTGCTCTGTGTGTGTGTTTTTAAGAAGTGGTAGAAAGAGCCAATTAAAAGGCCAAAACAGCAATCGACTGCAGCTTGCCAAATTGAAATGGATGGAACTCTTCTAAGAGTGCTTGCCATGGATAATCCTACTAAGAGAAAGATGACATTTATACTTAGAGGCACCCCACCCTGCAGAACTGTAGTTAAGGCTCACTGCTGTCTCAAACAGCTCTAAAAACGTATATTGTTCAAGAAGAATGATTTGCAAACTGATGTGTTATTGATGTCCTGGGATAAACTGAACAAAGGCACTTGGGGACTATATGAAGGGTCTCACAATAAAGCTCCTGAAAATGAAATTTTCGTAGTACTTTCAAGTTTTGGCCAATGCCGAGAGTACACAGATTCACGTAAGGATGAATGTAATGCCCCCAGGCAGCTTCTGAGACTACCTGGTACTCTCAGGAACAAACTCTGAAATGCAAGATTGCAAAGCCTGCTGGTGGTTCATGGAGAAGCTGTATCAAACCAAAAGGCAAGTTGACAGCAGCAGCTTTACTGACTGTGTTTTTTAACCCTCCCTACGTTTTGCTACAGAATATAAGCCCAGCTAAGTGAGCTTCCATTATCAGGGTCTCACACTTACATATTAATCTTTAAATTCAATTAAAACATTGCCAGTAGTTTCCAACTTCCTCATCTTTTGACTGCATCCAAGATTGACTGCCAACTGGCTGCCTGTACTGTGCATTCTATGTGAACCAGTATGCAATAGTTCCTGCAGGCTAACATTTCCAGCAGCATGCCTCCTCTTGAAATCTTCTATTCCCTAGGCTTCCAAAAATCTGCCATTCTCTAACTGCTCCTGTGAATCATTTGAAGTCTTCCCTGCTTCTCTTTTGTAATTTCTTAGCTTGTATTAACTAAAGGTTCTGTCCTTAACTCTCTTCTCCCCAGTCTCCAGCAGCAGCCTCATCCAAACCCAAAAAACTCAGGTACCACTCCCTGGGACGACTAAGATACTCTTACACTCCAGGCTCTGATTTTTTAATGTCTGACCACAAGCTCAAATGTAGGAAGGCCAGAACACATTTTTCATGTTTTCCTCAAGTTTTTTTTCCCAACGTGCCTCCTCATCTTCCTCACTCACTCACTGCCACCACCTCATCTGTCTTCAGATCTTCAATATTTGGCTTACTCAACCTGGAATTTCCCTTGATCTTCAAAAGAAAGATTATGACAGCATCATGCCAAGTCTTTATTTGTCATCCAAAATACTGTTTCCACATCCATTTACTCAACTAAAACACTTTTTCAGATTCTTATTTCACAGCTTTTTTACTGCAACATCCTCTGCCTCCTACCATTACATGCTTGTTCAAGCAAGAAATGGCATTTTTAGGTGATACAGAGCACAGCATAACAGGCTCCTGGTCCATAACCATTAGTGTTCCCTAATATGAAGATAATAATTAGTAACTCTGATAATGTCTCATCTTAATTTCCTTACTGCTAACCTAAAGAGCATCAAGATTATCAACAAACTATCAACTAAATGAATCTGAAAAAAAATTCAAAATATGCCAAAAAGTAACAGTTAATACAGTGACATTTACAAAATTACTTTTTTAATTTGAAGAAACACTGCTCTAAACATAAAAAAGCAAATACACAATATGTGAATAAAACAAAATACCTGATAGTCTGAGGTCATAATAAGTCCACCTGAGGTAGTGGTAGGAGGAACAACTCTCACTTTTTTCAGTGGGGGTCCCTGTGTGTGACTGTTGTCTTGGTTCCCTGGATGACCAGTTCCATTAGTATGGTTATTGCCCTGCTGCTGCTGCTGGTTCTTCTCAATTGTTTAAACACAAAGAAAAATTTCAACTCAAAAGCAGTACGTGAAATAACATGAAATCAGGAAATAGTGTAAAAGCCAGTGAAACATGATGATACTGTTCTTCTAGTACTTACTTTGTCTCCTTTATCATCTGGTTCTTCTTCTGTTAAAAATTCTCGTTTTGGGTAAGGGATTTGACAACCTGCAAAAACACTGTCCCCCAAAAAAGTCTATTTATCACTGTATTAGAACAGAAGGGTTAGACCTGTAAGATTCACACTTCACCCACGCTAGTTTCAAGTTGCCTAAGCCATCACTTAATACCTGTAACTAAGGGAGAAGTTTTCCCTGTCTCGCTATCACCATATTCTAAGCTTAGTATAGACATACTCACATTAAATTTTAATGTTCAGTTGACTCTTACACACTGACTTAAGCTCCCAATAATTTTTTTGTTGGTTAGAAAGGTACATCACCTATTAGGTATCTGCAAGGACACAAAGAGCTATCTCACTACAGCTATTGTGCAATTCACAATCTCAGGACTAACTAAAAGTATTCCTGGAAACTTCACTGACTATTAATAAAACCACCTGGAAAAAAAGTTTAAAAGTAACTAGAAATTTCACCTGTCAATTCATATCTCACAGTCTACATGGATTTGCTACTGCTAGTGCAAGCTAATATTTACCCACCCTTCATCAGAAGAATGTATTTATAATAAAGTCTCTGTACACCTGTTAGCAATACTCTTTGTGTATTCACATTAAAATGTCAGCCTAAATTTGAGAAAAAAGCCAAACGCTATCCTAAAAGCAGTTTCTGCAACAGCCAATCATTCACATGACTTTAAATCACAGAGACAGGTCAGGAGATGCTATAAATAATCCAGTGGGTTTTAGTGAAATCATTTCATTTTTAATTAATTCCTTATAAGTATACATATTTTATAAATTCTTCCCTACATAAGGGTAGAGAATCACACACAGGATGTACTAATAGCTTTCCTAAAAGGGTGTACAGTCATGCTCTCTGGCTAGTCTTTTGGAAGAGGGGCTTAATTTTTAATGAAATCATTCATTGTCCATACATTTTCTCCCTTTTGTAAATCTGCCTGTGCAAACAAAAAAGAGGAGTGTCTACAGAAAATGGATTTAAGTTGTTAAGGATGACAGCACAGAGACACAGAGTTGACTTTCCCCACCCACTGAATTTACAACAAAGGCTAAGACAAAAATGTAAACTAATTAGAGACTGTCATCTGGCATTCTGGAGCAGAGAAGCGGACCTGCGGGCACTTAGCAGTCGTCTACCAAGATCTGTAGCATGCATAATCAACCTGTCAGTGAGTAACAAGATTAGTGCTGTAACTAATAGGATCAAAGTTCCATAAAGCAAGAGATTAATAAAAATGCTACTTAATTTTAAAAACCACGAATGGCATTTTAGTGGTTATAGCTTTCTTTGGTTGTTAGACAGTATTTAGCTCAATATTCACAAACATACTTAGGGCAGAG
This sequence comes from Rhagologus leucostigma, assembly GCA_013397725.1. Classification (NCBI taxonomy): domain Eukaryota; kingdom Metazoa; phylum Chordata; class Aves; order Passeriformes; genus Rhagologus; species Rhagologus leucostigma. The sequence goes on along the minus strand of VZTD01001509.1, from coordinate 720,309 downwards.
AGAAAGCACAGTTCTAAAGCATCTCTGAATGCACTGATAGGTTAATAAACTGACCACTTACTCAGATGTGGGAAGAGGATCTTCCAAGAAGTAAGGATCCTGCATAGCCTGTTCTGAGGTAATTCTCTTTATTGGATCCATAGTGAGCAATTTCTGAAGCTAAAACAAACAAACAAAACAAAAAAACACCCCCTTTACATTACCAAAACCATTTATAGAAACTTCACTGAATTCCTGGAAGAGTAGGTGATACAAATGTGTCTGAACTCAAAAGCCTAACCATAAATGGCAAAACCACATTCTTCTCTCCTGTTAAAATAGAAACTTCATTTCCTATCAAAGAACACCTATTTTCACTTGCAAAGCCCAGGACACTCAGTTCCAGTCACAAATGTTCTATCAAAAACATGCAAAAAGTTTCCACAACGTACTAGCAATTTTAATCATAAAATAATTAGGGTTGGAAGGGCCCATTCAAGGTCAGTTAGTCCAACCCCCTGCCATGGGCAGGGACACCTTTAACTAGACCATGTTGCTTAGAGCCCTGTCCAGCCTGACCTTGAACACTTCCAACGAGAGGGCATCAAGAACTTTGTGCAACCTGTTCCAGCGCCTCACCACCCTCTGAATAAATAATTTCTTCCCAATATCCAATCTAAATCTACCTTCTCTTATTATAAAGCCATCATCTCTTGTTCTATCCAAAAAATGTTCCTCTCCAGCTTTCTTGGACACCCCTTTCCAAGTACTGAAAGGTGCTCTAAGGTCTCCTGGGAGTCTTCTCTTCTCCAGGCTGAACAAACCCTCCTCTCTCAGCCTGTCTTCAGAGGAGAGGTGCTCCAGACCTCTAAGCACCTTTATGGCCCTCCTCTGGACACAGCAGCCCAGGTGGGGTCTGTGAACTAGGAATAGCAGACTGTAACGATTTTATTTAGCTCTAGTGCTGAGTTGCAGTGATGCACTCTTAAACTACGTGTTTTTTATTCAAAAAGTCTGGTGTACATGCATATACTTCTCTCCAGCAGCTGTGTGGAGAAGAGCTGTGCTGGATAAGCAACATGAGATAACCTTCAGATACTACACAGAAAAAGAGTGAGTTTGCATGTTTCACCAATACAACACAGTGTCCAAGGCAAAAGTATGCCACAAGATACTGTCAAAGACAAAGGTCTTTAAAAGAAATGCTTCACTTTCAGCCTGTAGTGGGGTTTTTTTAAATTGTGGATCTAACAAGAATCTACGTATGTAAATAGTATTAATTTACACTTCCTATTAATCCTTTTTATAGGATTCATATATTCACCTTTTTAAAAAGATCCAGTGTCATGATCCAAGTCTGAACTGGTCATCTCCTTTCACTAGCTATTAAGTGAGCATTCATAACCACAATGCAAATCTCCACACTTCAAACGCTGAGGTTAAGAAAGTACATTTCCCTCCTCAGCCTTCAGTTTTGATGGTGTGGTTAAGAACATGGTAACTGTGAATTACCACCATGAATCCAGTTTTGTTTTTCACATCATCCCCAAGAACTCACAGTAAGTTATTTCAGCTCTCTGATTCTACATGAAGTTTTTACAGAATATCATGTTGAACAAGCCAACTCTTACTCTCTCAAAAAGCAATCCCAAGAGCCAGAAAAGGAAAAGGCAAAGCATGAGAAAGAACTGCCAACACACTGAAAAACACAAATAAAAAGCACTGCAAAATTCTAGCATCATTTCTGGTGATTGGATTATAGAGCTGTCCATCACATGCTGACAAGACTTGGTCATGATCAGCCATACAAAACAAAAACCACAAAAAAATTTCATGATTGTGCAACCATTGTCCACCCAGGGGATCAAAACTTTGGTTCTGCTCCCTTGTTCAGATGCCACACAGAAGTGAACCTTCCACTTATTATTACAAATATCTTCTATTTTAAAAACTGCTTGATGTAAAGATCATATGGCTAAATGACACAGTAAAAATGCAGTAAACATCATACTTCATCAATGAATGGGACAATCACTACAGTTCATATGGACCAAAGTAACCACATGGAAGATCAACAATCACTAAATTAACCAGAAGCAGCAGCTGTTTACCATTCTTTAGAGCATAAGTAAGTAGGGGAAAAAAAATCAAGAATGTGGAAGTGGAAAAACAGTAAGCTGCAAAAGCAGGAAGGAGCCAAAGTTTTCTTAAGTTAACACATGAGTTCTGCATGTGAAAAGGGATCATGTACACGAATGTCTGTAAAGAGGAGAAAAAAATCTGGTTCATTTAAGTTGGGAAATCAAAACATTCTATTTTTGGCACTGACAACAATCTTTGGATTTACGTATTTTAAGACAGTATACTATAAACAGCTTTTTAATCTATTCTGACGCAGAGAGTAAAAGGAAAAGATACTTGTATCTTAATAGCTGTGAAAGGGTGAGATCTTGGAACACCTCTAGAAGAACTGGTACCAAGAAATTCACAGACTTTGCTGGAGAGGTCCAAGGCATTAATCTGCAGTTGAGCTTAGCCTCAAACAACAAGAGCAGAAACCTAAGGCATGTTCATATTTTGGCAGCTCCTGAACAGTATTTTAAGACGTTATTCTGGAAAGCTCAGGTTTTTTAAATGGGATCCAGTGAACTGTTCTGACAGACAGCAGTTAGCAGAAAACTAAGGAAATTCTATTACAGCTAATGAACTTCAGAGTACTTCTCTCACATCCAGATCTTTGGGAGGTATGAAAGAACACAGCTATATCTACACTACTAAATGCCCTGACTGCTTTTTAGCTTCCTTGACACTGACTGACACCACCCAAATCGCACAAAGCTCCCTCTCTAGCCATCAGCTGTGTTGAGTGAAGGTGGGTGAGGTACCAGTTGAGGAGTGTGTTCAGTCTGGGGTCCACGTTCAAACTCTCCTGATCCTGTTATTCAGCACTAATGGATATAACCAAGGATGGAAGCATGGCAGTGGTCTGATAAAGAACACCATTCCTTGACTCTGCATGTTCATGTAACCACTGCTTTTTGGTGCAAACATGCTGAACATGATCGCACAGTTACAATCCCCTTGTGCTACAGCAGAGAGAAGAGAAAGTACTGCAGTAAGTGATTTAAACTATTTTCATCTGACTATTTTGTGTCTAGTTTTGTTGCTCCAATGAAAACAATTTCTAATCTTGCAAGACAGAGAGAAACTGCAAGACACATGAGAAATTTCAGATTGGTTTAGACAGAGCATTCACAGCTTGTAAGAGAAGCTAGTTCATTCAGACAAAGTCTTACAGGCCTCTCTCAGACAGGACTGGTTTCCTTGCTTACGTAAACATCTCTACTATTCACCAACTTTTAACTTCAGAGAGCAGAGACACTTCACAGTAAATGATGCATGAAAGTACAACTGCAATCAGTACCTGATTCAGCTGGTTGTAGTTTTGGGTTTAATCTGAACCTTGAATATATGCTCTGTGTTAGACTGGTTGAAGTATAACCCATCTGCTTGGAAACCCCTATTCAAACCTGCTCAAGCAGTGTGCCACAAGAAAAATATTGCATCAGATCTGGTCTGACTGAAGGATAAATTCCAGAATTTACATGGAGGGAAGAGTTCTGAACAGAAAAAAGACAGCTGCTTAAAAACCCCTTGTGTCTGATCATCCAGGAAGGTACAGCTTTCAATGACTTGCGCAAAATTCACGGGGCCCTCAGACGCCCACGCCTCTCCACCATCTTCCCTTTTCTCCAATTTGTTCTTCTCACCTCCAAGATGAAAAATCTTCTCCTTTTCCTCCCTCACCCCCATCCACCTCCCAAATAATCTATTTACTTTATCATTCGAGCCTGAGAACACTTAATCTGAGTAGGAAACATCAAGATAAGGAGGATGTCCATTCAGAGAGACTAGACACCCTTAAATTCTTTCTTCTCCGTACAATAAATACACATATACGCTTTCTTGCAGCAACTTGAATGTTCTTTAAAACACAGACAAAAAGGCTCAGTAGAGTAATTTCTGAAACAACACAAGACAAGCACTTCCAGGGCTGAGCAAGTGCATAACTTTAACTGAAGTCATCATAAAAAATGTTACACGTTCTAGAGAGAAAATAATTGTTGTAAGGGTTCTACAAAGTATTCATAAGAAAGCTACAAAAGATTAGTGAACTAGGAAGACATTTTAAAATTTTCCAAACTAAATGTCCAAGCTTTAAGTTAATTTCCTTTTCAAGTCTGTAAGATGCAAACTTGTATCACATCATAGCACTGTTTGGGTTGGAAGGTACCTTAACGACTATCTTGTTCCAACACCCCTGCAGCGGGCAGGGGCACCTTCCAGGTTGGTCCAAGTCCCATACAAACGGGTCTTGAAACACTTCAGGGATGGAGCACCCACAACTTCTCTGTGCAACCTGTCTCAAGTGCCTCACTATCCTCACAGTCAAGAACTTCCTCCTAATATACAATCCAACCCTAGCTTCTTTCAGCTTAAATCCATTACCTCATGTCCTGTAACTGCTTGCCCTTGCAAAAAGTTTCTACAAATGCTCCCTTCACATATTGCAAGTCTGCTCTAAGGTCCCTTCAAAACCTTAAAAATGAATATGCAAAAAAAAAAAATTAGGCAAATAGGAATTTTTTAAAAGTAAAAAATAAGCTATTGAAAGTATGCAAAGCAGCAAAATGGCTAAGAGTTGCAACAAAACTTCAAATATAACTACAGGCTAACATGACCTAAAGACAAAAACTTCAAAATTACTTGATACTGAAGCTAATCCAGTGAATGACACTCAGAATCATTTCACCAATGTGAGAAGATAAAGTGATTTTGCAATTTTCAGATTGCAGAGTATCAGTTATTCCTAACTTTATTTATAAAGTAAAGTTAGTTACAGTGGACTTGACACCAGCTCAACTCTTACTTCAAACACCTCTAACTTACACGAGGGATTTGAGTTTTTATGTATGCAGGAACTTACCAAGTGGAATGCCTTGCTATCTGGTTTAACTTTATGTTTTTCCATATATTTGATAAGGCTGCAGTTGGTATACCTAGGAAAGGAAACAAAAATTGTATTTCTAATACGCAAATCATTGATACTGCAAAGCTTTCTTAGTAGCCACAAAACATATTTATAAGAACAGTTTAGTCTCCCTGCAAATCCAGTAAAAGGGAAAAACCACAACTACCAACACCAGAGATTGCTTAAAAATCAGAACTGCAGAAAGGCATGTTTCCCTCATATCCTTATAAAAGCACATCATGTCCACACAAAAAGCACACTTTTAAGCCACATGCAGACAGTAAACTACCAACTGGATTTAAACTGCCTGTTAGCAATTTTACTACTATACTGTTTGATTCTGTATATTTCTCATGACAGTAAAGATAGAGATAAATACTAAGCCCATCTGAATGCTCTCCCGCAACATACATTTTGCTAAAAAAGCATTCATGAATTTACTTTTTTTGAAGAGAAGCTCAAAAAAAATATTTCTAAATGGTTACAATAGCATGGCAGATGCAAGAAATGTATGTAACTGTACAGCCCCAAATGCCTCAGCACAGAGATCAGGCAACAGGGTGGCATTTTAAGTACAGGTATTAGACTGTGGCAATGTGACAGCAAAGCTGAAGGGTATTATTCTTCTTTAGTCTTCGTAAGCTACCCTACACACCACACCTGGCAATTATACCCACTGTTTGCTGGAAACAGTGTAAGGTTACCAGACCCCTTTTATGCAGCTATTACAGAAAATCATTCCAGTACCACAGATTTGGCAACAGCTGTGCTTTTACACACCGTGCTTTGCAAACTTCAGAGCTGCGTGGGGTCTTACTGGCATCACCTGTTTCACACCGGCTACCTTACCCTTTACAAGCTCTCTGGCTACTCTTCTGAGCCACACCACCTCAACAGGTCAAGTTCATCACTATGAAACTACTTTATCTTTCGTTTTTCACAACCTAAGTCATAACGATTTCCTAGTCCTTGTTTGGCATCTACAGAGAAAACAACCTGAACGACAAGAAATTTAGATTAGGAAGGAAATATAAAATATGCTTTCTTAAGCAAGCTCAACTCAGACTTACGTGTTTCTCCGGAAATCTTTCATTAAGGTTGAATGTTCAGGCATCTTTTTTATGTCTTCCCAGTCTTTATCTGCAAAGCAGTATTAATGCTGATTAATTAATACTCTGAGCATTAATCTCTCTGAGTAAAACAAAGCATTTCGAAGTATCTCCACCACAGACTTGATTTTTATTCTTTTTTAATTCTGCTTCTCTAACCTTGCTGTTACTCATGTCTTTGTACTCCTTGTCTCCTATTCCTTCATCACCTCTTCACAATAAATCATACCAACACCTAAGAGGTTCCAGCTGTGTGCTGATTAACTCAAGAACTTGAAAAAACAGATGCCAGCTACAGTGCCCACTAAACAACGCTGAAGAAAAACACACCAGGCCTTGTGCTTGAACCCTTCAGGCCTGTTATTTAATTTATTTAGACACAGCTGTGATCTCAGGACAGGAGTACACAAGACTCCAGCAAACCCTGCCTCCTTCTAAGGGATTCTCTGTTCTCTCAGCACTTTTAGTTACAGGAAAATGCCCAGAGGTACTTCTGCAGAGTAAGAAATACTGTTAGCCAACAAAAAGTTAAGAAAAACTAAAGTTTTCACACTCAAATTAAAGAATAATTCATCTCAATGTAGACCAAGGACGAAATTGATTTAAAAATAAAACAAAAAAACTCACTATCAGCATCTAGCCTCAAATGTCTTAAGCTCTAACTCTTGAAAAGGCTCTGCAGGCAAGTAATTTGGTTCAATTCAAATTTTTACTAAGTCTGACCACAACTGCAGAATGCTGAGTTTAAAAGCATTAACTAAATAAGTAAATAAATAAACCAGAGATAATTATTTAATTATTACTTTGTTAAACAAAATATTCTCCTCTTTCCTATCCCAGAGACACGTGAAACTGTTTCAGATATGGCAAGTATCCATTAAAATGCAAAAAAAATTGCTGCAATGGAATGAAAAGTATTTCTTGGTAAGAACCAAAGATCTCCAAAGGTGAAATGCAGACCATTAGAAAGGATTAATTAAACCAATCAGAAAACCAAAAAGAGAGTATGATCTACTTATGTAAGCTATACAAAACCAATGTAAAACCCAAAGGAAGTAAGAAAAGCATAAAACGGTAAAATTCTAGTTCAAAAGCAGAAGAGGACAGTATTGCTTAAAGAAGCAAAACTAAGGACACAATATGCAAAGGCAACATTTCCGTGAATCTCATACAGCAGTACAGAAGCAATGAAGTACATACACACACAAAAACGTCAAAGGGAAAAATAAGACCGTATTTAATAACAAAACTCTAGAACCACACAAACATACAGACCACAAAATTCATGTGAAAGGAAGAGGCAAGTCCAGAAAAACTATAAAGGAAAACATACTTAACAGTGAATGGACAACAGCAGGAACACAAGCAGTGAAGACAAAGATAAAAAGTAAAAACAAGGCCCCTGTTACTCTGACTCCTGCAATCATGTGAACACTAAAAGACAAAGTATTAACTGAAGCAAGGCAGCCTGCAGAAAAACAAGATATGACCAACACTGAGGGGAAAATGCAACAAGTGATACCCACACTAATTTGTTTTGGTTCATACAACCAGTTCTTTCTTCTGGGTTAGAATAAAGAAATTTTCTCTATACCACCAGCTTTCCACCACGGGAAAAAAAATTCAATACTCTCCATTACTTCCAAATGCTATGTTTAATTTAGCATGAGTTAAACAAATGCATAATATTCACTAAATCTATATAGTTTTGCTTGGTTTCATAAATCATCAGTCGCCTTCCAAATCAATAATCAGTACTGAAGAAATGCAGAAATATTCCTTCTCATTTTTAATCATCCACCATTAAATACAATCTTTTAAAATAATAAAGCATTGGTACATGTATACACAAAGATAACCCTATCATTAATAAAAGGGCAAATATCTAATCTGACCATTAGATTCTAGACTTATAACTCATGAAATAAAGATTGGGTTTGAACAGCTCTATTACTTTGATCAGCTGCCACCTTCATATGCAAAGAAAGCAATACAGATATCTTTCTTTGAACAGCGGTGATAAAAAATACAGAATGTACCTGCAGGAAATCCCATTACATTGAATATTCTGTCCAGCTGGTCATGGTGATAAGGATTACTAGTTTTGATATCTTCTTGTCGACAATGGAATATTGGCTCTGATGTTAGCAGCTCTGCAAATATACACCCTATGGCCCAAATATCTTTAAAAAGAGGAGAACAGAAANAAAAAAACAACAAAAACAACAAATGAATCTTTCCAAAAGCATCTGGATGAGGTAGAATGTTAGTGTTAAGCTTATCAGAGATAACGTCCCTGCATCAAAAACTTCAAGTTTCTATTGTAGAAGTGCAATACTTGTCAACTTTTTCTTTTAGCTATGGACGGAGATACCCAATTCAATAACTACACGGGAGCTGAGAGAGTATCATACAAGTTTTTGTGGGTTTTTTGAGTGTAGTTACCATTTAACATTGTAAAAAAGTAATTTGGTTACGAAAAAAAGTGAAGAAGACTATCAGGGTAACTGTCAACGCATAAAATACAAACAAAGAAAAGCCAACCAGCATCTTGCCCACTCACTGCCACACTGTCCTGACCAAGAAATGTGCAGCTGCTGATCAGCCAAGTTTAAGTAGTATTAAATGACCCCAAAAATACAAACTGAAAAGTAGCAGTATTGGAATAAACCAAATGCTATCTATAACATCTTGAAAGAGAGTAACAAATTGCCGACATACCTCACAACTTTTCCATAACAACTATTAAAAAAAACAACCCAAACCCTACAACCTTTCTCTTTTAACTGTTGCTTTCCTATCTTATAATCAGATGGCCTGAATTTTCCCAGTTGTTTTCTCAATTTTTTTCTAGTATATACAAATGCAATTTTTAACTCAAAGTACTGATACACTGAGCCTTGAATGAACAAGGTCATAAACAAGGACAAAAGCAAATAATGCAGACAGCATAACCCCATTACTCAGTGTTTTTACATAGTTATTTTTTATCTACACTGAAAAAATGATGTACTAAAGGCTATGACTGCCTGTGCAGTTTCACACGCTGCAATCAGAAGAAACGCCAGTAAAGTGAGGGAAGATGCAAATACAACAAATTCAGCAGTTTAAAGGAACATATAAAAAACGTATCTGATCTATAAAAGAAACACAGTATTAACAGAAAAGTAAATGAGAATACATTTAAGGCATAAACATGAGAATTGCTGACAAACACTGACATGATCTTAAAAAAAAAACCAGCAAAACAAGAAAACAAAAAGATTGAGTTCTGAGGAAGACCTTCACGTTACAGAAACAACAACACAGTACATTGACATACAACCTCCATGTCTGTGCAAAGCAAGTGGAGTAGCTGCTGGGGAAGTTACTTCCTCCCAAAACTGGCTGCCAGCCTCTAACACATGTTTTAAAACAGCCAGCAAGAGAAAAATTTCCCAGTCCTTTTCCCTACAGTCTCTCTCCCTTCCATAGCAAAGCTGATCAATCCAATAAAGGTGAATCTCCCTCCAGTTTGCTTCTGGGCTGTTCCTCCTGTTCTACAGCCCACAACAGCTCTGGCCATCTCTCATCTGTCTTTGAAAAAGACACAGAGAGGCTAAAATGCAGCTTAATTTTACAGTTTAGCTTCAGTGCAGCCACTATATTCTCCATTCTGTACATTCCTCATTTCGTGTATTTATTACACTAGGTAATAACCTCAGCAATAAAATTAATGCACTGTGCCTCACAGTCATCCTAATATCAATTCTACTAGCAGTTCAAAGATGCTTCCATATTTTTTATTGCCTCTAACAGCATTTATGAAAGTCTTGTGTGAAAGCCACAAACTTAGACTGCATGCAGGGCATTTGGAGTCAAAACCCAGCAATATATTTCAGTTCTATATATAGCCTGACACCACAGTAAACTAAACAATTTGTCAAAGATTAATGTTTCTTCAAGAAACAAGTAACATACCTTTAACTCAGCTACTGTCCTTTAGAAAATTTATCAAAGCTTTAATATTTGGGTACAGTTCACATGAAGAACAAAACAGTACATTTTTGTCCAGTTTACTTACCAATAGCTTTGGTATAATGCCTTGCTCCAAGAAGCAACTCTGGAGCTCGATACCAGAAGGTTACAACTACTGGATCCAAGTCTGCTAAAGGCTTCAGAGGTGAATTAAATAATCGGGCAAAGCCCATGTCAGCTGCAAAATTCAAAGAGAGATGCTTTAAAATTTGAGGGAAACTAACAAATTTTTTTTTGTGACAAACTGATTGAGTTTACTTGTTAGCACTATCATCACTCCTAAATAAAATGCAAAGGCGGACTGTAGCAGATATGAACTCTCTGAGCAGATTTTCTTTCTGTAGAAGTTACTGGATGGCATCACCTATGAAGTATATCATTATAAATCATTCCTAACATGAGTCATTTACAACAAAGAATTAACCATTGTTCTGAAGAAGTGCATCAGCTCCTCAGGACACTGGTAAATCCTGACTCATTTTACCTTATGTTCTCTGGTAAAATACTCCCATTATTACAGGATGTTTTTTCCCAAAGCAGCAATTTTTAAAGTGAGCAAAATGCAGATTCTGCAAAGGTTAGAATGATTTATAATACATACGTGCACATGACAAAAGCTCCCTCCTCATGAAGTTAGCTGTAGCAAGACTCCCTTCACACAAAAACAGCAACTAAGCCTACAGCATCTGCCTCTCTGCTAATTTTCTATCAAGGTGCATTTCCAGTATCAATACAGCAGTACTGAATACCATTCAGGCTATGATTTTAAAATTTTGGTTGTGGGCATTATATCATTAAAAACTGCTTTTTAGAATTGGTAGTATACAACTGCCTAGAAAGTTGTCTGAACTACTAAATATAAGTCATACAAGAAAAAATGGGCAGAGACTAAAATATGCAGCTTCTCCCCCCCGAACTGCTTTCCTGACCCAGCAACCCCCGAATCCCAAGACAGAGTGACCCTATCATGTAGGGATATTCACATGCTGAGAAAGACTTGAATGAAATGAGATGAGTAGCCACCCTGAGGGAAAAGGACCTACATACTATAGCTCACTGAGGGAAAACTGCAGTGTAATTATGGGTCTCTAACTTGACTACACAATCCTTAATTATTTTTTCATATGCATTCCTATTTATGATTGCTTTAGTGCATTTAAAGAGAAACCTTTTACAGTTTTCTACATTAAAATATCAGTTACTCAAAATTGCTCAAGTCACTAATAACTACGAATAATAAGGAAAATTGTTGGCAGAAAGTGAATTTATGACCCAAAATGACACAAAAAGCCTATAAAAATTATTTTAAGTTAAATACCAGTTATGTATTTTTTAGAAAAATTAGTTACACTGGAAAAGTGGAAGCCCTTGGTATGTGTATAACTTCTGCATTCTTTTACTGCTGCGGCAATCTTAAGAAAATAAGAAAAAGGTATCTACATTTTGATAGCACATTTAGAAATCCAAGGTTCCCCTCCCTCTTTCCCCACTGGGAATGGATGGCTCAGAGGACTGGTGGCCCAATACAGAATCTTTCACCTGTCCATTAACAGAGTCTGACTTAATTTAGTTGTTTACGAAGTTATTCTCAAATTAATTCAAAACTATAAATTAAGAAATAAATGGGTGGTCTATGTGCAATTACTATCAAGTAGTTGTGTACAGCAAATATCACCACCACCGTCGAAAGTGAGTCCAGAGGATGACCTACATGCTCTGTTTTGGAAGCAACCCTCCATGAAGAGTAAGGTAATATGCAGAAATTTTCCCTTCTGTTGTCCGTGCTGTACCTGTTTTCTATGCAGACCTCAATCCCTGTCAACCTTGGAGCTCGGAAAGGCATTAAAAACTTTCAGAGCAGGATCTGCAGAAGCATTCAACCCTGGCCCATCGCTCCCTGGATTCCAAAGGGCAAGGGAAGGCCTAGAGCAGCACTGAACGCTCCAAGAAAATCCTACCCTGGATCATTGCACTAGTGATTAACAATATAGTTCAGACAAACAAAACAGTAAGAGAACAGAGAAACAATGCAGAAGAATAATCTCATAAAAGAAAGCCAGAGGGAAGTGAAAAAGATGAACTAGCTTTAAAAAACCCTTCCAAATGGGGCTGCATTATTGTAACAAAGGTAAGCAGGCTGTGCATTAGTAGCCTACTATTACAGCACTGCCATGATAACGCACAGCCTGGTACAGTTTATTGTTGTTAGACTACAGTTAATTTTTATTTATGTATTTAGTTTTAAACAACTGAACTCCTAAAAATTATCCTCTCACTGCAAACAGTAACTCCCACCAGAAAATGTTGCAATAGCGTGGAAGTGTTGGGTCCTTTCTAACCTGGTACACCTCAGGCTAAGCATTTAGCATTAGCTCTCACTAAACATCTTGGATGGATTTCTGTGTTTTCTGGACTTTTAAGATCCCTTGTGTTTATCTCCAAGGGACCTGCCTACTCTTTCAAGAATATTTTGTAGGCTAAATGCCATCTTTGATTCCATTATAAGATTTAAGGTTTGTAGCAATGAGTAGTTCCCTATTTAGATTTTTATAAGCAGCAGCAAGGTGTCATGGCATTAGAGGTAAATGGGGGAAATTTTAAAATCCCATTTCTTTCTCCTCCTTTCCTCCTAGCTAGCTGTCATCTTTAACCCCACATCAAAACCCCCCACCCCACACAAACACCCACTTAAGCAAAATATAATGACATTTTCCACTTTTTATTCATGAGGCTACAGCATTTCATTGTCAGAACTGGTACATGGAGCTAATATGATGAAGCCAGTCACTCAGAGAACAGCATTTAGGCAATGTGCCCAGGCACATACTGGTATTACAGTGACTACTTTAGCTGGTACAACTGCACCTTCAGAACATTCTAACTTAAATGCTACACTGGGACTTATCAAAGATATAAACATACCAATTTTTACTCTTCCTCGCTCAGGACCTTCACCCATAACTAAAATATTAGCAGGTTTCTGTGGAAAAAAAAATAAATATACAATACATATACCACGATAAACCTAAACATTAGTCTCTGAAAAGTTAGTTAAGCTTTGTTTTGCCAGTTTTAAACCAACTTCGTTTTGATAAAAATGACAAGTTTCTCTGTCACAGTAAAGCTGTGCAAGGACCCAGACACAGGCTCTCCCTGACTGCATCTTCCTCACATTTCTTCTCGGCGTGGCTGTGCTCCAGCACCACATTCCCTACTGCCACCCTGGTGTCTGTCCTCAACACGCGTGAGCTGGCAGCCACCGAGCCGCTGGGTTTTCTACCCAAACTGCCCTAGATCCTTTCAGTGGGAGTGGGAGGCAGTCCCACTGCTGCCCACCACCCCCAACACAGGGATGGGAAGCCAGCTCTACAGCATGTTTTGCCCAGGGTCATTAGGCACATTTACAGACACATTGTACATAAAAAATACACGAGTGAGATACAGATGAAACATTACCATATCACTTGATATTGGAGAGAAAACTCATCTAAATTATTCCTATTCACAAGTGTTTACCAATTCACACAGCTGCAAAACTGGAAAGCATTGACTTTACGTTATTTTTCTGTCTTCCCTTTGTTTGTTTTATTATGGAGGCAAGTTAAAGAACTGAGCTAGAGTTCAGCTAGTTAGAAACATGACAACTCACTTAATAATCCTCTATTTTCTGCTGTCCTGTTTCTCATAATCCATTCTCAGCATCTGTAGTCAGAGGATTCCTCAATTCCTAACACAGTAATATAATGAAACCTGCAGTGCTTACTTCGAGGGAAAAAAGTAAAGAAACTCACAACTAAAGCTGATAATGTATGCCAGACTTGTTCTCAAATGGAGTGATTTAGATACCCATTCATTCTGTAAATCCTGGACAAAACAGGGACTCCTATTCAGTTGTGACCTGTAAGATTATAACATGGCTGAGTTACTGCTCTTGCTTTGCTTTTCCAGTTTGAAATTGATCTGGAGATAAGAGCACACCAGCAAAACAGTTTAGACTACCTAGAGTTAACATAATAAATCCTAGTATCTTAGTGTGATTTCCTAAACACGTTCTAGGACATTCTCAAGCCTTTCTAGAGCCATCAGGCTCTAATGTAAACACATGCAAAGAGGGAGAAGACCACAATTTGATATCAATCTAGAAGCAATTCTTATTGTGTAAAAGGAGGTACAAAAAATTAGTAATTCAGCAAAAAATTTCCTTAAGAAATTAAATTACTGTTGTTTATGACAGGCTCCAAAATGGATTCCTGAAACTCTACAATCCATGGACAAAATATGTAAAAAGAATCTGAGGTGTTGCATTTCTGAGAACAGGTTAAAGATGGAAGAGGTTATCCAAAATATGAACAAAAAAGGTAAGATACATTCCATTGCCTTTCCAACAACAATAACAACAGATCCAACTTGTGCTGTATTAGCTCTGTGATTTCCAGAAGAAATTGTCCCCCACACCACCACCCCTCCTTTTTGTTTTGTTTTTTTAATAAAGGCATACACTTCAGGTAAGTACTGCTTCAACATTAAGAAACGCAGTATGCGGGCACACAGCTCTCAAAGCATTCCATTTAGATTGCTTCTACAAAAATCCTAGAAATAAACAAGCAGCATACATCTTTAAATTCAGAGTTAGTGCTGAACTTCATGGCAATTCAATCTGCTAGGTATGAAAACACATCATTTCACCACAGAAATCTTTCTATTGCTACACGGTGACTCAAAAAAGAAATCCACATCTTTTACAAAACCTGCTTCAATATATATGGGGTGTTAATAAGCTACATGTCTAATTATTATGTTTTCAGTAGAACTGACAACACGTTACACAGGCACTAAAATTTTTCAGATATATACTACGTGGACATAATATATAAAGTACCATTTTCCCCCCTGCAAATTCACAGGATGACAATACTCCACAATAATGCTTTTAACACCCTCATGATATTTTCATCTTAAAGTATTTTACTGTTTGGATTTTGGTAAGGACAAGAAGCCCTATTCATACAAAGACTGCATTATACCAGATGACTAAGCAGCACAGCACCGGGTAACAACTCCTGCACCAAAGATCTTCTATCCTAAGTTCAAGGCAAGTAGAGACGAGATGAGAAAGCACAATAGGACAGTACTAGTTAGCAAAATAAGTATCAACAGCTTGATTTGGTACAGAACACATTTAACAATAGAGACAATTTAGAAATCTGTGTAGGAGCCTTCTAAAGCCGCAAAATTAAAAAAAACCCTCAGTTGGTGTGGAATACTCAGTTCACCTTTCTCTAAAGTCAAAGGCCCCTCACTGAAACAGCTCGGTTTGGAACAGAAGATTCTTCCTATAGACAAAAATGTTTATATAGTCACATCACTGTAAAAATACAACATCACAGTTTAAAAAAATAATAAATTTAAATTATATGTCTTATTCTGGAGGCTTCAATTTCTAAAATCATTATATGCACAGACTGGAACAACATTTTTAGTTCAAAGAACTTTCCAAACAAGACTGTTCAATTTAAATTCAATAGGCAGATATCTACCGGAAATCAGTATAGGGATAGTACTGGTATACCTAAAGCATATATATTTTGAAGAATCCCTGAAAAACACTGAAGTCCACTAACAAAAGTCAATACATGGGTCAGGAATTATTGTTAGGTATTTTTCAATCAAGTCCACTATCTGGAGAAAAAAAACCCCAAACAACTCCCCAGATTTGTCTCTTCGGGCAACTCATTACACATTAGAAATTTGTCTACAAAGAAAAATAAGCAGTCATTAGAAACAGAAGGGAGAAATCTGGATAAGCATTAGTTTAATTTGTTAATTTTCAGTTTAATTCTAATTATCCAGAGAAAATTGAAGTTGAAACTGCTTATTCAAATCACTTAGGGTGAGCAAGTGAAGCAAAATCTTTCAGCAATTCTTATACTGTTTTCTGAAAACACTCTACTTTAAGGCAGCTATATTTTTTTAATAACTACAAATTATCAACTTAAAGTCCCTAATTTTTGTACTAATAAAGGTATAATTACTTTTGCCTTTCAGTAAAATAATTTGCGCATGCCAGACAAATGCAAATGAGAAACCTCTCATGATCCTAAACCAAATGCGAAGAGCCATGCAGTGATGCACAGCTGAGTATTTGGGAGACCAATAAAAGTGTCTGGCAATCTCATAGAACTAAGTTCAAGAAAAATCACCCTTCTCCTCCCAAACCTACCTCAGCAGCAGGGAGAGAATTAATTCTCATGAAAGGATGACCTTGTGACCATGGCACAGCACTAAATCTTATTTTGTCCTATATTTGGCTTTGTACTACTCCTTTTTATAATTCCTGGACAAATCCTAATCTTGTGCATTTAATCACTATTACTGTTGAAAAGAGAATAAAGACTCTCACTGAAATATTTTTAGGCGCTTCTAATTTAACAATTATTTGCAAAGTGCAAAAAGAAATCCTAAAAAGCAGGCTAATTTCAAACAATGGAGGTAAAAACCTAGTGAGGTTCATACAGATCTGTGAAGAACTTGAGACAGTCACCTTCACCCATCTCCCTGATTTCACACAATACTGCTCGTGTTCACTCTGATCCTGAAGTCTCTGGTGACCAAGGCTGCACAATTCCCACGCAATCTTCTCTCTTTCATTCTTCTCCATTGCAGTGTCTTTCCTTTGCTTCTAACACAATAGACAAGGTTAGTCCCATTGCCTCTTCTGTTCTTCATCAGCAGAAGGCACAGACAACCACTCCTTCACTGCAGAACTTCTTACACTTCCTGGGACAAACATCTCTCTTCAGTCCTATCACCGAGATTTAAAAAAACCCCAAAAACTCTCTCCTGCTCTGTGTTTCCGAGTAGGCTATTTTTTTTTCTGCATCTGTGATCATTCTTGCTGATTCCCTCTAGCTGTTGTGCCTTGGGCCACCCATTTCTTTGAACTCAAGTGTTCCAAATCACACACTGCTCCTGCTGAGGTTCACTAATGCTAAATGCAGTTGAGGGATTGTTTTACATGCCTTGCACAGCATCTTCCACTTTATATGATCCCAGCATGGTATCCCGCCTCACTCTGTAAGGCTATTGATTCATGTTAAGGTTACCAGCCACGCATTTTCTTCACATCTTTTTGGCAGGACTACTACTTTAAATGAACACTGCAGTCACATACTGCTTCTTAACATACACTGAAAATGTTCTTTCACAGAGCGGAAACGAGACTTCAGAACTGATCTGAATTGCTGTTTTGAAGGCAAAAACGCAAACAAAATGAAAATTAGACCAGTCTATGTCTTGATGAGATGTAACAAAGTCATTCCTGCTGCTCAGAGCAAGTTATTGATAGGAGCAGGAGACAATTATTTATCCCATGTTTGTGTACTAGATGTCTGGAAATCATACCTGTCTCATGCTCCAGGTAAAGTATTTTGGTGTTGGGCCCTCCCTTCACTAAGCTTTATTCACCAAAGCAGTGAGGAAAGAACTGGACATTTTTAGACAGCTCAGCCATTGCAATTTTTGATACTTAGAAGTTTTAGCATTAAATTAGGTCTGCAGGAACTATTATTCCACAGAGGTTTTGCTCCTAGTCTGTTTCTGAAATCACCAGTTTTCAAAGATTGATTTTAAACACAGGTATCAGTGAGTAATCTGAACTCCTTCAAATTACCTATTATGGTATTATAATGTGGATGCTACCTCCTCCCCACATTATTAACTTTTTGGAACATTTCTAAGTATGATAATGAACAGACTTGTTCCCTTAACACCTCCTTTTTAATGCACCTTTTAACAAGGTTTTAGTATAATCCTAACCAATTTTCATTTGGATAATCTAATACTTAAGAGTTTGGCTCCTGAAACATTACTCAGTAGAGGATTCACAGTGATGGGGTGAGTCACACCAGTGGTATTTGTTAACCACTGGTATTTGTGCGTCATTAATGTCTGTGCCACCAATTTACACAACTGGCCATGCCATCCATTTCTACCTGTGATGAGCCATGATAATTTAGAAGAATATAACACTGGTTTACAATTTTAAAAAAAGAGCAGTTTAACTTCAAAAGAACAATACTTAGCAAAGGGCTTTTATCCCTACGTTATTTTGCTTTTGCAACCATGACCTTAACAATGATTCTATTACGATTTATACTGAACTGCTTCTTTAGAGTTCAAAGTATCATATCAAACAATATAGGAACAGATTTAAAAACACAACCCCACAATCATACAAAGCCATAACTGAACTTCCTCAACAGTATGTGAGCAAATGCCTGTGAAGCACGAAACACAAGTAAGAAATAACTTACTCTGAAGAAAAAAACAAACAAAAAGGTTTTGAAAGACAAGTGCAAGGGCTTAACAAGTTGCAGCCTGTTCGGAAGAGCACTTTTGTGGCATAATGGCAGAAACTGTAATATCCTGATGTGGTTTATCACTTCCCAGTTAGGTCCTCCGACAAGAAAAGCTGTGCAGCAAAACTTACTAGCCTTCAGCTTGGCTTGCAAAATTCACACCCCATCTCAAGGTCTATGACTCACAAAAGATTCAGTCTTTATTGCTTCTTCTGGCACATCTCTAACAACCTTGTTGATCTTCAAGCAGTCATAACCTACACCAAAATATCTCCTTATTATCAAAGTGGGATGCTCCCTTCTTGCATTCTTAGGGACTGGAACTGTCTTTTTGCAACATTTTATTGTTAGAGAAAATAATTTCATTTTCATTCCAAAATAATTCCATTTGCTTTCCACTTTGAACAAAACTGACTACTTCAGTGCTAAATAGTACTCTAGCACAACAGCAGTGCCAATATAACCTCATTCAAATGATAGTATCAGCACTTTTCTGAAGTTAATTTCTTTCCTTGAATTCAAAGATGTGCATCCACAATCAAGACAATTTTTGTTGCATCTACTAACTGATTTGGGCTTTAAAATATATTATAATCAAAAGACCACTACAAACACTGTTGGAAACAATGGCTCCATAGAAAGCAAGAATTAAATCTAAACATTAAAATATTCGTTTTGATTACAGAACACATGAATTGTAAAAAGCACTGGAAAATTAAGAAAGCTTATTTTCATGTAATACTTCCTGCTAATGATCTTCTTATAAAGAAGATCTCAGAGCTCTTTAAAATAAATAAATTGAGCATCTAAATAAAATTCTCATTAAAACTAGGAGCCATTAAAATTACCAGTAACAGCCAAACAAAAACAAACCCCTAAATTATCAAAGCACACATGTCCAAAAATTTTAAAAGTACAGGAGGTATTTGGACAGGATAGAAAATAGAAGGATGCTGTATCTATGCCAAGCGAGCCTTCTGCTAGTTACCATCAACCATATTTTATCTCTGTTTCAGCCTGATGAAAGCTGTTGGTCTCACTATTATGTTTTTATGCTCTGAACACACTCCAAAAACTTGCTTTCACTGCTGTCACTCAACTGCTGCCAACTTGGGGCAATGTAACTTATTAAAGGCTTCCACACTGCCTAATACACAGACTTTTCTCACTTTCACTGGAACTGAATTCAAGCTGAATAAAAAAAATTAATTACACTTTTCAGGCCAACTCTTTCACTCCCTAAAAATGTACGTCAGGACAAGCTGCAGGGCGTGACTTTCTGTACTAAGCCTCCAAGAAAGGAAAGGTGGATATCATAGGCAAAAATATTATTATAGCAGGAAAATCTACCATGTCAAATATCATTAACGCATCATTCAAAAGTGTATTAACAAACTTAATACATTAAAATGAACAGTCTTGAAGAAATAGATTTCTGTGGGTTTTGCTACAGCAGCGATTACCCTGTCCATAGGTTAGGATGACTCTGGATGCTGTGGACACATCAGAGTAGGATCAGATGCAGGAGGAGAGCATTCTCTCCAACTGGTTTTTAGGTACTATGTTATTCCATGTATAATTCCATCTCTCTTTTAAATTCAAAGTTCCGCCTCACAAGTAAGGACTTCGAACGTGTAATAAAATACACTGAGTACTATTTTTGCTCAGTAATTTTGTTGGAGCAGTTTCTGCAGGGTGACAGGCATTCAGTAGTACTGTAATCTCATACACACCAAAACTTTCTCACAAAGGCAGAAAATTGCCTTATTTTCTCTTTGGTATGCATGCAGTTGTGTTAACCCTTGCCATTTTCTTTAAAAGCCCTATTTTACTGTTGTTTTTAATTTGAATAATACTTCCAGATCACCCTACTTGTATGGACTAATAGACAACTCCTCCCTGTTCTGGATTAAGAAGAAGTACCAAAGGTGAAAAGGCTACGTAATTTACCAGTATGCACTTTCCAGTGGTTGCATGGGCTTTGCTTGTATTTACCTGTTAGAGCACTTTTGTGCACAGAACAAATACCGTATTTCAAACTACACCCCAAATATCTTGTTTTGTGTCACTCGTGTTCAGAGTAAGACAGATGAAGTCGGAAGTTCATAAAGAACAAGCTTTTACATGCGATAAGTGTGTCCTATTCATAAGGTTTTAAAACTCCTCAGATATGAGTTACTCAAAGGACTGTTTTCTTATCTTTTCCTCTGTATCATGAATATAGATCACTCATACAGAACACAGCATTTTCTTTGTACAGCAGACTGCAGTGAAAACACTTATTATGGCTATTTCCTATATTCTGAACAATCCATATTCCTTTCACAGCATTTCATAGTGTGGTAACTTTTCTACAACCTTAACAAGGTATTTAGCAGTAAAAAATCCAACAAAACTAAAATGCAAACTGCATTTAAGTGTTTCCAAAATCATACCCTAGGGTTCTTACTAAATCCTACTGCAGGATTTTTATTAACTAAAGTTACTTTAAAGGTACATTTGTGATCAAAGAGCTTCTGGTCCTCCATACTTCTCTCAGGTCAGAACCACAAGTTAGGCTGGTATTTTTTCCACCTGGCTAGCGCAGCTCATCACCTTTATGGCAGGAATTAGATTAAAGTTTCTAGTATGCCTTTCCTCTGTAGAACTCTTACCTCCATTTGTATTTACATATATGGATATGAGAGCTCCTGCAGCCAGTTTAGGGTAACTACTGCATGGCATTGCACTGAGATGACCGAGTTCACCTTCGAATGGTGAAGGATTACTTACATTACTCTTTCCAGCACCAGAATCAGATATCTGGCCATCTTGGAAAGCCAGCACATGAAAAAACAAGCTAGTAACAAAAGAACAAACTTATAGCTACAGAAAAAGAAATTTAATATAGTCTGCCCATCAGCTGATATATTTTCATCCTCCAGTGTGTCCTATATATATATATGCAGATAGAGATAAGTAATCACCTACAAACTATACTCCTCAATGTATTACTTAAATGACACCATTCTACTTCAGTTATCAATTTACTTAAATGACCTGGATTTTCAAAAAGTCAAAATATTTCTAAGCTTGAAAAAAGGCAACAGAAGTATTTCAGCATTTGGCCCTGGTTCAACTATCAATACATTTCTCCCAGAACACACGCCCTCCTCTATTTGACATCTGCTTTGCATGACATTTGAAAGAAATGGCGTGTTTTGATACCACATCTTTTTACCAAATGTACCTGAAATTTGCTAACAGATACAAAGGTTACTTGAGGAAACTAACAAAAGCATGCCCAGGTGAGCTTTGTATCCTTAAGCAACCACACAGAATCAACAGACCAACATAATTTTTTTTTATTGTAAAACACGCAAAACAACTTGCACTTTTTAAAACTATTTTTTCCTAGAGACTGTAGAAGCCATGCTATCATTTTGTATATCTACAACTCTAAAGCAACACTTTGTTTCCAGTTTAGAAGTCAATATGCAATAAGAGGACACGTGTATTTCTGGTGCTATAATTAAATGTATATTACACCAGACAAGGACAAACTTCCCAAAGGCACAGAAAAGGCCTGAATTGATTTCATACCCTGTAAGGTAAAGATGCAAATGGCTATAAAGATCAGTTCTGAAACATTCAATTTAGTCCTGAAGGGCTCCAGGGGAATGAGGAGAAAGAAAACAAAACCAGTATTCTTCACATTTATAGCATCTGTAGCCATACAAAGAAAAACTACAAGTTACTTTTGGATTCAAATCTGGAGTTTCCCTTTTGCACCAGTTTTCACTGGCTGTTAACTGGTCCAAGACCGCTGGTTAAAATTATTCCTTGAACAGTGATGTAGAAATGTCAGGAAAAAAAAAGTCTGCTTCCACTGCTTCTTGTGTCTGACAGTTCTGCAGCAGATAAGGTAAAAGTATCTCACTGAAACATCAATAATCATGTAATGCAATTTCATGCCTACAAATCTTCATCTGTGTTGCACTTGTCTGCCCCTAACATATCTGGTGGCAGTTCAATAAGCAGTCTTACTTTTTCCATTTATTTTCTGCACCTTGTATTTCTTTCATTTAGAAGTCTACAGTGATTTCAGAATGCCAGTTTCAGAAACTTTACCTGCACTTCCTCTAGGCAGTAACAGTGTCCAAGTACTTGTGCCTAAGTTTGGTCATATTATTGGCTTGGTAAATTAGCAAAGCTCCTCTTACAATACATATATTGCTCCACCCTGACCTTCTCTTTAAACTTTGAACAAAGATTGTATTTACTCTAGTTTCAAAACAAGATATATTCATTAATGGAGAAAAAAATTGTTGTCAGTATTATTGCCAGTTTTAAACATGAAGGTTATGAGACCTGGGTTTTATCACTACATAGGATTAATTATTTTGAAAATTGTTTACGGAAAAGAAATACTGAGGTAAAAAAAAGAAAAACTTAATTTAGATTCCACCAGACAAAATGTAAGTCAGTACCCCAGACACACTGATATAGTCAGACCTTTTGGAAACTCCTGCCAAAGATAATGAAAGGCTACCAAAAAATTACAGATAGGGCTGGACTTGACAATCAAGCAAATGGGGCTTTAAATAAAAGCAGCAGTTTGAGACGCAGATTTGAAAAACCTGTACCTGGAATAGAGATTTCTGACCTTTCATTGCACTCCTAGTTTCATTTAAATCAAGCAAATAAATCAGCTTTTCACTTGCAATCAGAAAAATATCTATCAAATCTTCCCCTATTCAGCACTCCATCTTGTTATAAACTGGAATCTAACAGCACCATGTGGTAAAAGATTATCAAATACCTTTTAGGACTGATTTAGCATTTTTGCTAAACACCAGCTGCTTGGATAAAAATTTTTAAGTGTTATCTGTTGATCTGACATGTTGCATAAATCTTGGAGTCTGTACTATTCTTTCACAATCCTTACTTAAAACTTGTTAAATGGCCTTGCATTTTCTCACAAATCCTAGGGTTAAAGATGATCAACCTCTAAAAAGCTATGAAAGATTACATTCAGATTCAAAAATTGCTTGAAGGGACACAGCCCGTGAATTAAAAAAAATAAAATCCTTCCACTTTCTTTAAAGATTGCCAATTGACAAAATCACCAGGAAGTCTTGCAGTGAAGGCCCAAATACAACTGGAAGAATAGACTGAATATTTTATTTTAATTTATATTTTCCATTTGATTTCAGTACTTAGCACCTTCAGCAAAGAATAAAAGATATAGGGCTAATCCAAGAGAGGTCTAAAAATACAAATCTCTGTAAGACTTTAATCCTATAGAATTGACAATTTTTTTACTATCTTAAGGCTTGGGTATCTCTTTCTAGAGATATTGCCATTACACACGTTTCATACCAAAGTCTGTAACAACTGATGATCCAGTAGAAGTATATCTTTCATTTCTTGACCACACAGCTTCCAAAAAGATTTTCGGGAATACATCACCTTTTTCCTCAGGAAAAGAAAATGGCACCATGTCATACCTCTCATCATACTGCAGTCAAGATACATTGCAAAAATGTCCTGCTGCACTTCAAAGATTTGGTATTTCACTGCTTTCTTCACATTTTTCCTTATTCCTTAGGAGCTATTTGATCCTTCATATTCATCTTACACCTGCTCCCACATAGCCACCCCTCACACCTGGCACCTCTTCTCTTGATTAGTCATGAGCTGGATTTTAGACTTTGAAACAGCAGCAATTGAATTTTTCCAGACAAATCAAATGGTGAAGATACAACACATTCACAGAACAGCTGAGGCTGGAAGGCACCACTGGAAATCATCTGCCAGCTTGTTGAGGGTGTGCTCCATCTCACTGTTCAGGTTACTCATGATGATGTTAAAACAGCACTGAACTCGGAATCAGCCCTTGGGACACTCCACCAGTGACTCGTGTCCAGCTTAACTTTGTGGCACTGATCACAATTCTTTTAGCCCTTCAGCTCATCCAGTTTTCAGTTCCCTTTACTGTGCACTTCCTGGTGTGTACTTCGTTAGCTTGTCTACAAGGATGGATGGGATGCAGAGTTGAAAGCCTTACTAAAGCAAGCAACATCAACTGCTGTTGTCCCATCCATCATGCTACTCACTGAAGGCTTTCAGGTTGGCCAAGCACAATCTCCCCTTCGTAAAAATCCATGCTGACTACCCTCAATCACCTTGATATCTTCCAAATGTTTGAAAATGTCTTCCAGGAGGATGTGATCCATCATCTTTCCAGGGATCAAGGCGAGAGTGACCGGAATGTAATTTTCCAGACCCTCCTTGAAGACTGGAGTGACATTTGCTTTCTTCCCCTCAGGAGCTTCCCCTGATGGCTACGACCTTTCAAAGAGAGTGGTCTCACAATTATTTGCATCTATGAATATGAAGCACATGATTTTATAGATCTCTATAGGCTTCTCTATGGTGAACTCAAAGATCTCTCCCTGGTTTTCTAACTAGAAGGCTGGTAGCACTGCAACAATATGCTCTATCTCTACCTTTAAATCTGCATTTGTACAAAATTGACAGACATTACTCAGTCAAAAGTTTGACGTAACAGGCTATTTTTTTCAGGGTTTTTTGGGTTGCTTCTCTGTTGTTTTTTTTTAATCACTGG
The DNA here is from genome assembly GCA_013397725.1 of Rhagologus leucostigma. Classification (NCBI taxonomy): domain Eukaryota; kingdom Metazoa; phylum Chordata; class Aves; order Passeriformes; genus Rhagologus; species Rhagologus leucostigma. The sequence continues at coordinate 695,205 of VZTD01001509.1, read as the reverse complement.
TATGAGCACCAACTACCAAAATTTTAGTCTCTTTTGATCACTTCTACATTCATTACGTACTGGTTTGAAAGTTTAATCTAATACATTAAGAAAGTGCTCAGAAAAGCAGGCAAGGGAGTAGTCATGCTCCCTGTAAATAGAAACATTACAAAACACTAGATAATATAATTTTAACTATGGAATATTTAGAACTAGAGTAAAGTACAACTCACAGGAAAGCATATAATTATAAGCCTATGCAAGAAAATAAAGTTCTGCCAGACACACTGTTCTTTTGTGATCTCATTAAAGTACACACCTAATGAAAAACACCTTGGAAACAAAAATCTTGGGAAACGTAACAGCTGACAACCAGAAGAGTGACTTGGTTTGCTGGGGATTTTTTTCTCCTCTGAAAGCAAATCATCAGCAAGCCATTATAATACCTTTTGGGAAATAACACGTATCACTTGTTGATCTACTTAAGAGTACAAAATCACCCTGCTTTTTAAAGCTGCAAACTCATTTCTAATAATGTGCACTACTACTACTTTCTTCTTTTCAAGGATTTAGGTTCACTCCTTCAGATGACCACAGCTTTGGAAGCTTTACACAAAGACAGAAGGGCATTCCTGTATTTCTGAAGCAATCCTTAAATATTGACTGGGAGACATCCTTGGATTCTAAAGTTCTAATGAGGAACGTGGTAAATTGCCAAGGTAAAAGTTCCATATATTTAACTTTGCCTAAAGCACACATTTAATTGATTCACTTTACGGAGCCTGGAAAGTGACTAAGATCCTGTCAACAAAAAAAGACCCTGGCAGTGGCTTTTCCTCATTCATTGTTAAAAGAACATCTTTAATGTTCTCACTAATCCCAAAGCTGGTAGCAGATATCCTTGGGAAGAGTCCAGATCTCAGAAAGCTATGTGCCAACTGTATTAAAGCCTGACTGCCTCAAAACTTACTAAAAGCCAGTGCTCGTCCCACAGCAGCCGTTTAGCTGAGCTGCACACTACAAACGCCTTCACTAGACCGCACTATGCTGCACTAGTGCCAGTCTGCAAATGTTCACAAACACAGTGACACACTCCCAGACTAACTAGGACACGGACGTTACTGACAAAGGCTAGGAGACTGTTAATTCCTTTGGCAGAGATAGGAGGAGGAGAATGGGAAGCAGAAGCCCAGCACTCTGTTCCCCACTTCCATATCTCATTTGCCAAGTGGCAATTCATCTGTTCAACACCCACTCACACCATGCACAAAGAAATGGGCCAGGGAATGTAGTCTGAAGATTTAGGAACAAAAATAATTTTATACTAGTGTCCCAGTTGCAGTACTACAAGACGCACGAGATTTCCTCTAAGTTTTTTTGTTGGGGTTTTTTTTCGGGGTGGTGGTGGTATGCTTAAGCACTGCTGCACCATGGAAGTATTTTAAATAGCTTTGGTGCCAATTCCATTATTAATGTAAATTGCAGACTAATCTTACTGTCACCACACAGAAACTGTGGAGGGGTGCTCATCTCTTACCTGAGACTGGATTCTTACTGTGTAGACAGGACTACTACCAAAAAAATTAAATAGAGATGCACTTCCAAATGCTAACAGGCATGGCTTAAAAGTTATTGTACCATGCAAAGGGACCTCTACTTTCAGCCCGTGACTGGAAAAAACCTTCCAAGCATGCTGCCAAGCGCATCCTGTCTTCTCCCTTGCTGTTGAGGTTGCATACTGATGAAAACAGATCTACGGCAAATATTCTGCTTAGGCTTATTTTTAGTGTGGAATAAGAACTTTGAGTAAAGGAGGAAGTCCAATAGCTGCGTATTATAAAGTAGAAAAAATACTCAGAAAAGAAGTCAGCAAAATGCAGTATGTTTCAAGCATGCTTGATAACTAAATTCAAAATATTATTAAAACTATAATTGATGCACTTCGCGGTAATTATATGAAGTGTTCTTATTTCCTTCCTGCTATAGTCAGAGCATGAATAAACAATCTGCTTTCAATTGCTCTCAGCCACGAAATTTAAAAAAGCTGAAGAATATGCAAGTCAAATAAGAAATTTTAAAAGGGCTGGCATTTATTTTTTGAAAACTTTTACTGGTATGTTTCAAAGACTTATGGAAAAGCTAACTACTCAAGCACAGTAGTATTCAAGGCAGTATTCAAAGGTAAATACAATCAACATCTCCCTTGCTCTGATGGAAATGGTGAATTGGCTTTCATGTACCTAGTGAAAGAAAGAGTCAAGTATTTAAGTTACTGTGAAGATTTGTACATATTTCCTTTGTAAAAGGCTCACCATGACTACAAAACCCACAACAGACAATTATCGTCTTCCAACAGGTTTTACTGTTTCATATAGAATACAGTCACTTTATACAAACCTTACTTGAGCTGAGATTCCTTGATTCCAACACTGTGAAGACAAATTTCAGTCTCAGTTCATGTGATTTTAACAGCCACCAAATTTTACTGCCTGGCTTATAGATGCTAACAGGAAAGGATCTGCTTTATTCTGTATTTTGTTTCAACCCAAACCCAGAAAACTGCACTTAGATGGAAGATAATCATATAGATTAATTCATACCCATTAAAAAAATCCTTATCCTGTGAGAGAATAACAGATTTCTCTGCCAAGTACTATACTCTTTAGCTTCCTACCATCCCCAAGCACCATCACTCTTATAATAGTGTATGACATGAAAGCAAGCATGTTACTTAAGCAGCTCTGTGGGTGTATCTAAATCCAGGAAAACATAAAACATCTAGAAACTGCAGCAATACCTATCATTTTAAAGGCACAGTGGGAAAAACATAGTAAATCTGTCCAGCCATCCAATTTGGAATTAAAATTGATGATTTAACACTGATATTCCTGAAGAATAACGTTACAGGTATCCTGGAACAGAAAATCACATCTAAGCATTAATGTCAGTTATTCTGCTTTGAATCAGAATACATGTGTTAGTGAAGTCCCAATTCTCAAGCTTAACCCATAGGCCCCTGTCTTTCCAAGACAAAACGCTAGGTACAATCCCTTCTGTTGCTCAGGTTATTTCCAGACCCTGATGAAAGAAAGAAAGCATTGGCAGGTGCAATTCTGTCATTTGTTCTGCATGAAACATACGCCTTCTGAATTCAGCTCAAACTGGACAGTTTAAAAATAACAAGTCTGATGGTTTTCATGGACAAGGTGGCACAGGCAGCCCCTGTACTGCTCTTACAGGATTCTCACCAACACAGCTTGACAAGGTTCTGGTGGAAAGAACTCTCAGTCTCTGCCTCAAGCTCTTGGTCTCTTCCTCAGATTATCACAAGATAGCCAATTGTGATGGTGGATTTTCTGCTGGAAGAAAACTTCATGTGGGACTGAGACCACCAACTCATTTCACAGAAAATAAGATGGAAGTAGGTTTTTTTGCAGTTGCCAGCTTAAACTGTATTTGAGCTACAGACCTAGATGTGAAAGGCTCTGTAATAAATTACCAATCTCCTGAGCCATCCAGTTAACAACATGCATGGTTTTCTTTTAAGCATAATTTTAGTTCATAAATTTTCCAAAGCTGTAGAAACTACAACATCAGAAAAATTTAGATTCTTGATGACAAATAATTTGCTTCCTGTATGCCTCTTAAAAATATAACAAAGTTGTCTAAGTAGTAACATGCACTATGTATTTTTATATTATGTTTTGTTCCACTACTTCATGAGTCATGACGAAGCCACCAGAATCTTCTTCTTTTCCCCCTCAGTGCTGAGGCTTTTGTCCTATTTCTAAAACCAGGTGCAAATTAAAACCATCCATAAAATCACTGCAATAAAGCAAAGTCTCCTTGTATTTCAGTTCTGAAAATGCTATTTATCAGAGGTATACCTTTTTCCTTCAGTTTACATGGAGACACCAGCATTCTGTAAAAGCATTTATCAGGCATGAAAATAGATGGCAAATAACTAGTCCTTGACCACATTTCCAGGAACACTATTAAAGCTATTTCAAAGATAAAAGGTGACTTTGGAGGAGTAGTAAGGAAGCCAGACTTACTTCACCAGACACAGACTATCACTGGTAATACTGACTCATAGGAATGAAATGTCAAACTAATGATACTTCTAATTACTGAAATTCCATCATGCATGAGAGTATCATATATAGGCCGTACACGTAGAAGTAGATTGAAAAAAAGAATGCTATCCAAGAATAAGAACTACAGACAAGTGGATCAGGGAAACTACCCAATTTCAAGACAACGGACAAAAAAGACCACTTAGCAGTGGGCATATTTTGAAGGCAAATATATAAGAATTGGTGAAATTCACCAGTAGAAAAGAATTTGCTGGTTAAAGACACTAACTCAGGTTAAAAATGTTTTTCTTATATTGCAGTTTGGATAAACACTAGTTTACTTGCAGAAATCATCTCAAGTTGGCATGGCTATATTGCTAGTAGATTATAAACATTAGGAGAAAATAAGGGCTTTCAAAAGTTACTTTCCTACGTTAAATTGATAATTCCAGAAAAAAATCTTTTTTCAGCAGTTCTTACAGCCAATCATTCTCCCCTACCTACACCAAAGCTGTATTTAGTTATTTATCTTGCCTGCAGTGATACTACTAGAGGCATTTTCTGTACCTTAATGCGCCTGTTATTTAAATGAACCCCTTTAAAGTAGTTTATTTAGAAAATAAAAAAACAAAACCAGCCATCTGATACACTTGCTCTCATAAGCATATCAGATCACAGCTAGCTTTTAAAATTCACTCTACTAATCAAGGCTGTCTTACTGCAGTATAAAAATATATATTTATTAGTACATGCTCCTAGCACAAAGGTTTTTGCTTCCCAGTGGTTTTCCATTAAAAAAAAGCAACCCTTGCCCTCAGTCATCATCCCAGTGCTAAAACCCATTGCAGATCCACTTACCAAATCCCTGTGTAACACCCAGTTAGCATGCAGGTAGTGAATACCATCTAGGATCTGATATAACAGCGACTTCACCATTCCCCGAGGTAACTGAACTGGTTTCTTGTTTGCTTTAGAAGCCCTGTGAAACTTGATTATATGCTGTAAAAGGGAAAAAAGAAATGAAAATAAAAGAAGTGTAATGTTTACACAAAAAGATTGCCATCAACTCCTTACACAGACTTCTTAGGGTTTTTTCAACCATCCATGATTCGTTTTCCAAACTAGAAACGTGTGCCTTAAGTACTAAAAAATTAATACTGTACTAGGTAAAGTGACCACTGTCCCAAAGCAATCTCTCAAAAATTAAATCAGTTTTTGCTGTGGTTTTAGCCCAGCAGGCAGCTAAGCCCTGCAGAGTATGAAGAACAAAAAACCAATATGACCATCAATGCAAATTTCCTTGCAGATTACTGATCTTGAAAGTTTTAGAGGCATTTTTGTTTGGGGAGTCTTTCTGTTAAGATAGGCTGATATCCCGTACATCAAATCACAGAATTACAAGTGTATTACCTCCCACATTATTTTACTTCTAGGTCTTCTCCTACAGTAATAATGACTGTAACATTCAAGACCTAATGCCAAGCAGAAATTTTTGCAAACTGTATTAGGAATTTTATGCATTTAAATCAGAAGCCCAGATTTATTCCTTCTTTATTTACTATACCCTTATAGCAGAGTACTCTCAAAAGCTCAGAAGCTGTTCACAGAGCAAGTCTACAAATCTGTCCATCTGAAAGTCAGCCACCAAGTCAGACACAGAAAAAGAACCTTTAGCAATTCTAAGTTTATACACAAGCAGTGATGTCTGGCACCAAGGAGGAGCCCAAGAGGACGTGTTGTCTTAGCACTCGAGTCCCAGGTGTCACCAAGTTCAACAGCAAGGTGTGCCATAGTCATGGTAACCATTTCCATGTTTGCTTCCTTCAAACACAGAGGCAATTTCTAGAACAAACTTCTTAATGTATTCACACTTTTTTTCTCTAATGGCTCGCACTTGTGTGATCATCAAAACAGATCTTGTCTACCAAAACCTGGCACCAAACTTCTATCATGTGCTCTTCCTACGTTCATGACCCCTAATATTCCAGGTGCCAACTAATTAACCCAACTACCTAACACCCTTTGGCAAACTGCCTTTCCTCTCCTGCTGCATCACACCTCCATACAGCCTGCTCTCCTTTGCTTCAGGCAGCAAGCCTGGCTTTCCTCTGAGGAATAGGCACATTTCTGCCCTGACAGTGGTAAAAATGGAGATGGCACAGAGCAAACAAGCATTGATGAAAAGGTGACAGTCCCTGCACCATCAGCCAAGCACCACATGCACAAGCATCCCTCAGCCTGAGCCACAAGTTTTACCTCCTCTCACCTCCCACTTCCACCAACTCCAAAACAAATGATATTTTCACACAGTGGACAGAGAGAAGTCAATCTTCAGAGACAGACAGAAAAACAGATGGTTTTCCTAGACCTTTTTTGTTCCTGCTCTAATACACTCTGTATTATCTGGCCCTTTCCCAGCCTTACTTGAGACCTGCTGTGCTAAATACAAACAGAGCTGGAGCATTTGATGCATAGCCTCCTCTGTGGGGCACAGAGCCAGCCCAGTTACTGCAACTAAGTCTCTCACATCCCGATACAGTGAACAACCAGGAGCTGGTACAGCTGGGGAATTCTGGAGTTCATACAGGTATATGCATGTAAGCACAAAGGTCAAAACTGAGGGTCACTCCTAAGTTACTTACATACAAACCAGCGTTTCATTAACAGAAACGCTTCTGTGGTGATTTAGGTTAACTACAAAGCAATGCAGAAATGTATAAACACAAACAAGGACAGGTCATAGTCATAATCATCCTAACAAATACGAAGCCTTGTAGCACATTTTGAAACAAAAAACCCCTTAAACATTCCTAAACTTCCATAGCTTAGCGTATCATTAATATGGGGGAGCAGTGAAAAGAAGAGTGCTCTTATTTTTCCTTCACATTAAAATAAAAACAAAACAACTTTACTCCATTTCCTCAAGATGTTGTTTTCTGTTTATCAGCCTTTAGAATGTCTCAACAATTGATCTGTTTGGTAACTTTTTTGCCTCTAATTTTATTTTGGTAACAAAACCTCAATACCAAGTATCAGAACTTCCAAGACATTTAACTGTTAAGAAAATATCTTTCATTTAGCTTAGCAGAAAGAAAACTGACACACTAGTTTTTAGGCAAATGCTACTGAATAATTCCCAACTACAAGGAACATCACTTTCCAAAGAAATTAGTTCTACTTCCGTTTGTACTAAGCGACATGCTGATGAAAAAACAACTCATGACTCATATTGTGGAATTCTCACATGTACACATTCATAAAAATTTCCACCTCGTTCCAAATTGTTTCTGTTGCACCCTTTGATATGAATCTTAGCATCTTTTAAGGTTAGTATTTGTAACATTGAGAGCAACGCTCCAAATGTATGCCAGCATTAATTTGAGGCACACACCTTTTTTCAGGGAAGTCAAGGCTGCATAGTATTTTTATTTTTTACCATACTAATTTATTTTTTTTAGTACTGCAAATGGATATTAATCTTATAAATACTGAGTTAACAGAGGAATACAACATATATCTTAAAACAAATTTACTTTGCCTCCAAGAGGTTTATATTTTAAAGCTGTATCTTGCAATTAGGAATAAATAGCTTTCCTCCCAAATACATAGAATTTCTGCAGACGAGTTGAGTAAAAATTCTTCCCACTGAAATTTATGAATTAAATATATTATGAATTAAATATACAATTAAATGCCACTACTCTAATTTCATGTGTTCACAGATGACAATCAATGCAACTAAAACTGAACTGTCCTATTCAAAAAATAAGTTTGTCATTTTTCAAAGGGAATTCACCTGTGTAATCAATTACATTTTCCTGCACCCTACTTTGCTGTAATAGGGGTTTATATCTACATTTATTTAAGCAGACTTCTAGCTACTGAGAGCTGATTTTTGCAGATCTTTATCTTCTTAAAGAGACCACAGGTTAACTGCGTAGCGTGTTTACTTAACATTTTCCATTGCTTTTCCTTTAGTACTGAAAATGCATCCAACAAACATGTAAGAAACAGCTATACTGTGTTTAAAAATGATGTGTCACCCCTGACCTTGTCCCTTTGCTGCAACTAAAACTCTAAGCCTGGTACCTACAAACAATTCACCTTACCCAGAGGTCATGTTCAGCGTAGTCAAAGAGAAGCCACACTTTCCTGTCAGCATGAGAAAGGAACACCTTTTGCAGAGAAATGACATTTGGATGCTTGAGCTCCCGCAGCAACTGCAAAAGAAAAAGTCCACAACAGTTATATCCATACATCCAGAGCTGGTATACTTACAACGCAAACAATAAAAGTTGAAATCTGCAAGCCATAGAAAACCACATTTTTTTCATGAAAGAACCAGTCATTAGTTTCAAACCAAAGCTGAAAGCGGGTTATAACCCTCTCAGGGCATTCACTTCCTACTAATTTTCTAAAAGCTGAAGTCTGTGTAAATCCTTACTATTATCCAGGACCAAGATGACTCTGCAAACAGCCGGCTGTGGCATCTGCCCTTTCACATAGGCTGTAATCTTCAACAGTGCCATTTGGGGTACCCCATTTTCTTCTCACTCCCAATTATCTGAAAACACTGCATTTTGGTTGCAGTCATTTGAGACTGAATGGGACGGCTCGTGTAGAGCTGTCAATGCAGTCAGCTAAACCAATATGTGGTTTGTAAGGTGGACTCTGCTGATCTACAAGGTCACCACTCTCTACAGAAGAGGGTCCAGCTCCTTGCCACAACACAGATTACACCAGTTAGCACATTCACAGAAGCCACCCACAAAACAGCACCCAGTTCAAGAGAAAACTATTCTGGATGCACAAAAGCTGGTGAATGGTAACCTGGTACTGAGCTCTTGAGCTAAAACAAATCAGGGTACTCACAGCAGAGACAGCCCTAGCAAAGGGACACACCTGGAACTTCTTTCAGCATCAGTGAGCCATTAAACCAGCTCAGCTGCTTCAGAAACTATAGATTTAACCCCACCAAAAGGAAAACATAGATGAGATACAGCACAACTGAATGAAGACAGCATCAGTCTATTTGAGCTCTACTGGTCATGCTACAATCACACTGTACTCACTCAATTGCTAAGAAAGAAACAGAAGCTTTATTTAAGCACACTGTGGTTAAGTGTGACTACCCAAGACTAGTCAAATTCTTGCCAGTTCAGTGGGCCAAAAGCAATGACATTTTTATTAAAAGGAATGGTTAGGGCTATTTCTTCAAAAAAAAAAGGCCAATGGGAAAATTAAACTACTCTTTGAATGCAGAATTTACTTCTGAGACAATCTATTTTCAATAAAATATAATTTTTCCACTACATAAGAGAGGAAAAAAATGCATTCCTTTCTATTGATACCTTTGTCATATGTGCTAAAATTTTAGCTGCTACTGAGATAGTAAAATGGAAGTACGTATCTGTGTGTTTCCTTCTTTCTTGTTTCATTTGAGACAGACTCACGTTATGACTCACTGACCAGCCTTCCGTGTGGCATTTCTTGAGCAAAAGGACCTATAGCCCACAGAGCTTTTACCTCAAGTATGAGATCAAATAGGGAGACAGTGTAGAGGAGACAAAGCAACAACAGAAATCAATGCAGAAGGCTACAGAGTTTTAGCATAGTAAAACTAAGATTTGTAAAAGCACCACATCGAGGCACTTTAAGGCAGGATCCACAAGAAGTATGAAATCCTTTAAATGCCTGTCATTCCTACAAAGCATAAGATCAGCACGGGAAAAACCAAGAAATGCTTATTTGCACTTTTTTATCAATTACAGGTGGAGACTGCCTGTGGTAATTTAACCACAGCCAGCAGCTAAACCCCACAGAGCCACTTGCTCACCCCTCTCAGTCAGACATACGAATGGAAGAACAAAAAAGCAAGAATATTTGTGAGTGAGGTAAGACAGTTTAGTAAGTGAAGGAAAAAGGAATTAAACACCACACCCACAACAAAACAAGAGAAGCAATGCAAAGGCAATCACATGTAACTTCCCACAAGAAGACTGATGCCCAGACAGTCTCCAAGCAAAGGCTACCTCTCCAAAGGGAAGAGGGGCAGGAGTGGGAAACAGAGAAAGCCTGAACACTGTCAGCAATAGCCAAAGCACTGGTGGCTTATCAACACTGCTTTAGTCACAAATCCAACACACTCCACCATGCAGGCTGATGTGGAGAAGATTAACTGCATGTCAGACAGGCACAGAAAGACCAGCCTCTCAATGGTGAATGATGTTGCAGGGTTTAAGGATACACTGCGTCAGTCCTTATAAAAAAATAGTTTTTCTTTAATCAGCAAAAATTCACACATTAAATTTATGCTTAAAATTTTAATTAACTGTAACAGAAGATTACACGACAGTTCACCAACTATGTGTCCATACCAAAATATTATCATATTTCCTGTGGCCTGATGGACACATCTGTACCAGATAAAACAAACTATTCCTTCATGAAACATGCAAACACTAGCCAGAGCTCTAAAAAATACTGTAATGTTTCCTTTCGTCCTTTCTGATCCCATTTTAAGTCTGTCCTACTCCTTATTCCCCAGGTAGCAGCCATCATCTACCTAAAAAAATCCAACCTCTTCACATCAAATGTGATTCAGCTTGGAAACACACAGAGAAACTATCACCAAAGCCGGACACAAATATGAGGAACTTTAAGTAATGTAGCAGAAGGATTGCCTGTCTGTATAGCGAGGCAATATAGACAGAATTCTTCCTTGTTTGTTCTAGAGGCAGTCAATACTTCAGACTTTGAGATTAATAGCATTCCTTGCTTTTCCTCCCCAAACCACGTGGATCACTCCCCTTCCTGCCTTTTATTTTTCCTCTGAACATCCCAGCAGTTCTCTCAAATACCCAAAAACCCCATTATCCTCCTCAAAAATCCATAGCAACCTGCTTTCCTTCTCATCAGTTACAAAGCCCCAGCTGACGCTCTCCAAGAACACACCTGAGAAGTTCCTTTTGCAGCCCATCACCTTTGTGTTAGGAGTTCTGGCCTTTGTTACTGTCACTGACAGCAGCTGTTACTGTTTGTGTATCTGTGTACTCAGTTTATCATTCTTGCTGGTTTCTGCCTTTGCTTTTTGTGCTGAATAGCTGTTAGATCCACATTCTTTCAGTCTGCTAAAAACCTGATGGGTTCAGTCAAAGCCAGACAGCCACAAGCAAACCAGTGAACAGGATGGCTAACATACTTCAGTAAAACCATCAGAATAAGGAAATGATTGCTTCAGTGGTGACAGATGATTCCTGAATCACTGTCTTGGAAAGGCTGAAACACAGTGACAAATGCAAACTCTGTCTGCAGTATCTGAAAGAGCTCGTGCAGATGATAACACATCACATGGGCTGTAAAGAGCATTTTCAGCAACCTCAGTCTCCACGAACCAGGCCTCTCTAGTCCATAAACCACATGCCTTTCCTACCAGATGACTTGTGTCCAGCAGCTGACAGTTCAAAGACAGTTCAGACCAAGTAGACTGCAAGAAACACACTTTGAATATCAGTATGATGCCTGCTAATGATAAAGGCTATTTTTTGGCCTAATGACTGTTATCTAATGGCTTCTGTCTATCCTAGTTCAGTTCTGTAGAACACAAAGAGAAAGGAGACAAATATGATGTTTGGCTCTCAGTAAATTGCCTTCCTTTTCATTTGCATATCACATGATGATTCAAATCTATTTCCTCAACCAAATCTATTTCCTTTTATATCAGCTAGTCTCGTTACCACCTTATAAAGAAGGGACACCCAACAGACCTTCAAACAAACAGAAATCAGCAAATGACAAAAATGCCAATACATCTGTTTTGACTTGAGTGTTAAAAGCCCATTTTGTCCCTGGCTGGTCTTGCCCTTGCTTTCATATTGTTCAAGATCCAGCAAGGGAAACAGCATCCCTGTGTGCAGGTCCTCGGCTCACACTAAGGTCCTTCTTGAAATGAAGAAATACTCATTCCACAGCCATGGGGTAGCTGAGGGACAGTAAATCAAAGCGTCACAATGATTCATAAAATTGTTAAATCGCTTCATGAACGAGGACAAAGTGAAGAAAACCAGGATGTTATTAAATAATCAACAGCAGCACTAAAGAAATCAGGAAAACTGCAGCATGACTAAGGCCAATCTTTCCTTGCACTAACAACAATTATCTTTCACGTAAAATATGAGCTGAAGTCAGCACAATTTTTTATGAACATGACCTGCTTCCTCCGGTGATATTCCCACATTTCCCGTAAAGCTCTCCACCACAACACTTCTCACAAGCCAAGACACCACACTCTTCATGTAAGTGAGGATTTCTAGCTCTACTGCAAACGCCATTTCACCCCCGCTCTTGACGCTTGCTAATCTTTGTGGTCCACAGGGAATGTTAACCTGCAAAATGTAGCCCTGCAATACTACCATGCTTACTTCTATAATTCAAGTTGCACAGAGGAGGTTAAGATCAGTTATCAGGACAAATTATTTCACCAAAATGCTTGTCAGCACTGGAACAGGATGCCCAGGGAAGTGTTTGTGTTGCCATCTCTGGAGGCATTTAAAAGACAAGCAGATGTGCTGTTACTGAGGGACGTCATTTAGTGCTGGACTTGGCAGTGCTGGGTTAAATGGCTGGACTTGATGATAGACGTATTTCCAAACCTAAATGATGCTAAAACCCTATAATGGAGCACAATCGTTAGAGCAATTTGCCAGGTTACCTGGCCCAGAAGGAGCTTCCCCTATGTTAGGACATTTGCTATTTTATAAAAAGCAGCTTCTTGCTCTGACCGCCTTCCTTTGAGTGCCATGCAGCACACTTCTCCCAAGCCTTAGGACAGTCACAAAACCTGCTACACACAAAGCCATTGGCAGCATCAACCAAACATTCATTTAAGCAAAAGTCACTACTGCATTATCTGGCTAGTTTGACAGCAGAAATTCAAACTCTAATCATCATCTCATGCTTCAAAAAGGCTCACATCAGTTCCACCAAGGGATCCAGCAACAAACATCATCAAGAGTCATGTCACGGCCTTACAATGGAAAAATGAGCAAGCAGGGACTTGGAACACAAAGCAGACTGCAGTTGACGCAGAAAGGCGACTTTCAGACTGGAAGGTGAACGACAAATTCTACTCATCCTGTAACAAGTAAGGTACCAGTGGAATTACTGCTACAATAGATGAGTATAGGCCGCAATAAGATGTTACCTGAAACACTATGCATAATTCTGGCCCATTCCGGGAAGATTAATTCCAACTGCAACAGGGTAAAGAAAGCCCAAGCCTACACCCAGAGGAAGGGAGAGCCTACTGCTCAAAGAAAACCAGCAAGCCAAGCCAAAAGGCTTATAGTCTGCCAAAACAAAGCAGAGAAGAAACAGTCTCTCTCTCTTTAAAACAAGAGCAGAAGAGAAGAGCTATTTTAACTAACTGACAATATTATGATAAGTACAAATGGGTACAAATTAGTCATGATTAATTTTGGCTTAAAGGCTGAATAATGTTCATAGAGTCATTACTAGAATGAGATTCAGAAACTGCCTTCAGAGATCTCTTTTCCTTACAAGTTTAACTTGTAGCTTGCTAAATTTTTTAAGGCACCACTTGCTTGTCTGCAAGAGCAGGAGTAGAATATGATGACTCCAGAGATGTCACCCAATTCTAAGCCCAATTCTAAGCCCAATTCAGAGATGTCACCCAATTCTAATTTCTAAAATTTGCAAAAAAACTTCCAGTCACTATTCTTAGTTTCCTATGAAACAGTGGAGCTCTACTCAAGTACATTAAAGTTGTTATATAAACTAACTCCCCAATTTTATTATACAACTGCTCAAATCCCAGGCTGGCTCAGCTACTACACAGCAGATTCAAGATCTGTTCGCTTCAGTGTAAACACAATTTTAGTTTTACATTCTCACGAGTCAGACATTCCACAGTACTAAAAAAGAACAGAATACCTGCTGAAAGTACATGCTGTTTTCCTTTCAGAAGTGTTCAAATAAAAGCTTACAAAGGCATTGTAACTGAAAGTTATAATACTGCTCACTCTAAGAATTTATTATGAAGCTGACAACACATTTTTGTAGCTTCACTTCTTCAGACAAAGCAACAATTTCACAAGATTGTGTATTTTATTCTTTTGATTTTTTTAAAGTCCTAAATGTGCAAAAAAGAAGCCTGACAACACAAAATGTCAAGAGGAAACAACCCCCACATTTCTTTTTAGCTTCCACCATTTCTAAAATAAATGAGTCTTATGTGATGTCACATGCAAGTCAGTATTTATTACCACCTTCTAATTCCAAACACATTCAAAGTATTAGAAGAGGTGTTATTAAATGTTCTCTGAAAGTAAGGAGGCGGGTGAAGTACCCAGATGAGACAGGCACTGGATGTCAAGCTTGGACAAATTTGCTGTTCACAGAAAACATGATTCCTAAGGATTCTAATTACAACATTTACTTGGTATCTTTGTCCCACTGTCACAGAACTAAAAACAGTGCTACCCTCCCTTTATACAAAACCTCTCAAGAATACTGTTTTCAGATCAGTAATGTAGTTTGGTAAAGTACTCAGTCAAAACTTATGTTTTACATACCATGTTAGTATTAAACTAAAGCATTTGAGAATCATTAAACATGCCAAAAAGAGTCAGTTCAAACATCTGTCTTCCTCAGTATTTTGTCACCTTTCACTACATAGAAACATTGCCAAGAAACCATAACATGCCCTCTGACATGAGGAAGACATGCAGTCATCTAAGTGATTTCTGTGTTTGGTCTTTCTTGTGGGAAACTGCTTTCACTGTTAGCGTGGAAGGGACATGACAGCCCCCATAACCTGAGGGACCTACACCCAACTGTTGTTCATTGCCACACAGCTGGTTCAGGATCTCTTCAGACAAGCTCACTGGGAGAGTTATTTGTTCCTTGCCAAGGGAATGTGTTGAAGAGAGTAAATCCTGGTGTCACCCAGTTTCATGTTCTGCCTCATGGGGTCCCTCTGGTTGCTGCAGGCTGCAAAAATCACAGTTATCCTCAGACTGGCTATGAAAGAGCCCTTACACCCTTCTTCCATCCCTTCCACTGGCAGAGGGAAGAGAGACCTCATAATCACATAGTGACCCACTGTTGTCACCCAGGGCACGGAAGGCCCAGTGTGTGAGAAGGACCAGTTACTCTCTAGAGGAGCCTCCTCCACCAAGGTCAACTCAGGCAACACCACTCACCAACAGCAGCTCCCTTCTTACTTGCCATGGCAGCCAGGCCTGCTGCTCTGCCTCTACCTCTGCCACCCTCCAGGCCAGGTGAAAGCCATGAGGACAGTGCAGACACAGACGTGAGCAGGCCTGCTGCAGAGCTTCTCCCTTTCATATGAGTTATGTTAAACAACAGCACATCCAAAGGATGGTTCAACTCTGCTTGCTCACTCCACAAAACTAACAAAACTGCTCATTTGCACTTTGGCAAAGACGAACGTCCTACAGTCACACTATCACTAGAACCAAACAGAGGACATCACTTTTTGTGATAACAGCCTGCACTTGTTACAACAGGAAACGTAAAATCCTAGGAATGTCTCCAAGGCAGACCTGAAGAGCAAAAACAACCAGAGAAGCCAGCTGCTTATTGTTCTGTAGTTTTCTGTTCCACCCCCAGCAGCCCCAAGGCCGTTCTAACTCGCAAACTGGATATGGTGTTTAAAGGACACAACAGACAGGAGACAGCCAGAGCACATCACTGTCCACCCCAGATCTGCTCTGTGACATTCAGCATTTCCATCAATGAAAGCATCTGCTACCACACCTAGCTCTTCCTCTTCAGGGCCAAGTCAAAAATTAATGCTATCAGATATTTTTGTTGACCTAACCAGGCACCAATAAACAGACTACATGGAAAACTGGTAAAAAGAAAAAAGAAAAAACAAAACCCTCACAGCTCCCTCAACTAAACAAAACAAAAACAAACAAACAAAAATCCCAAACAAAAGCTCAACCTAAGCCAACTCCTCACTAGCCAAAGGAAACATATGCAAGCAAGTACTTGCAAACCTGCTAAAACTGAATGAAAAATGCTAATCAACACAAAACATGTCAGCAAGTCACTTGGTTGCTTCAAAACCTAAGACTCCTGTATAGAAAACTGCACAAGCCAAAATCCTGAAGCTCTATTTAAAGCCTGGTTAACTACTCCAGCTTTCTACAGCCTTGAAGAACTCTCCTGCTTTGCGAACTGTGAAATAGCATTTGCTGCACTATTCCAGGTGGATAGACTTTAATGACTGTCTTCCACGTGATTAAATCAGAAGATGAGGAATCAATCATTTGGGCTTGTACATTCTGCATATTTTTATACAAATCTTCTCACCATTCTATCCCTCTCCTCTCCCATCTAGCACATATTCAACTCTTGGCATGCTGAACATGCAGTTTTTAGTGCCTGCTTAAATCCTCAGAAGTGAAATTGCAGATCACAAAACAGATACCCAGCATAGCAGGCAATGCACAGATCTGCAGAGAACAAGATACGAGCAGCCAAACATCCAGTTAAGGTTCTGAAAGAGGCAGGATTCACACATGTTTACCATGGTGGATGAATGCGGCAATGATAAAGAAAAATACAACTTTTCAACTAGCTTGATATGAAACATACTGATTCAATTAGCACAGTAACTGTTAACTCCACCAAGTAAATAAATGGTTGAACAAAACCAAAGTTCAAGTGATTGAAGGAAAAAAACCCCAAACAAATCACTTATTTATGAGTCATAGATTGAGCTCATCCCATAACTGATTCAGATGTCTGAAATCAGGTCTCGAACCTAGTTCACACCTTTCCCTATAACTGATGAATTTCAATAGTTATTTTATTTTTCTTACACTATTCTCCAACTTAGGTGTCTGCATCAAACAGATATCTTAAAAGAGTAAGTTATGGAAATTTTTAAATATAAAAGTTACTCAATACTCCAAAACTGAAGTTAGTCATCATAAGACAAAAGCCACGGCAGAGCTGTAAAAACAAAGAGTTTCACTGGGATTTATCAAACTAAATTCTTCCCAGATTGTCACAGAGTAGAATATACAAGCTTCAGCTCTCCAGAGAAAGTGAAATGGATACGGCTCATATGCAAACCAAATCATCCTAGCTCCTCTTAACACCATCATGCTCTTCAAATGCATTAATTTGGGTAGTCTAGATCACACTGTAACAAAGTCTGCCATGCAGACTTGACTTTTTAAGTACAACAAGAAATAATTTTATTAGTTATATGTACAGGTGACAGGGTACAACACTGCTGGTTAGCTCAGTATCATTTTCACACATATTACATATACTCATATCATCAATATAAACAGTATGATTATTATCATCAATTTCATTCATTTCCATATGAGGTTCATTTTGCTCCTTTTACAATATTAATTGATAAAAGGGTGGAAAAAATTTATTTAACAGAATTAAAATAAACAACACCTTTCCGGGGAAAAGAAAATTCTCCTGTTCACTTCAAACAGCAACATCAAAAGAATGGCAAGAAACAAATTCAAACCCAGAAGTCCATGGTGAATTATTAATTCAACTGCAGGAAAATTCAACCACAGTATTAGAAGTTGCAAGCCTGGAAGCATAACCAGAAGCAAAGTCAACTATAGTTTAAGAAATGCTGCTTCAAGTTTCTCTTCCTATCCATACACCTGCTTTTGGGCTCCACTCCCCTCTTCCACTCTCAATACCTGCTTTCTTGGCATCTTTGGTATTTGCACTAGGTTCCCTCCTCCCCTCACCAATCCTGTCCCACGTGGGTCCTGAGTTGTACTCCTGTTCTCTTCAAAAGGTGCATGCTGCAGCAGCTCAGAGCATGGAGAAAGCCCCCCTGCTGCTCACTCCTTTTCCATCAATACTGGGGACTTCGCTGCCCAAGAGGAATGAGGCCAAATCCTTCCTTCCTGTCAGCCAAGTTAATGATTCTCGTAATACACAGAAATTGAGTTAGGGTCATACACAGAGCAGAGACACTTCCCTAACACCGGCAGGCTTCTCCTGCCAAGTTCAAGCAGAACAAACTCTTCAAATCTTTTTAGGTAAATCACTGCAGAAAGACAACTCATCCCAAATCCCTCTGAAATGGTAGCTGACATTTCCTAAAAGCATTCAGCCGGAGTCAAAGCATTTGGAAAACTTCTGCTCAAATGGTTGAAAGCAGCAAAATTTAAGACCCTGTTTTCTGCTCCTTTAGTTCAGAGTGGATGTCTACAATAGCAGAGGGCTCAGCTTTCACCATTGGACAAAAAGAACATCTAAAGAATTTCTTCGTGCTTCCCTTTTTCACCTCAGGTCAAGGACTAATGTTTTTGATATCATGAAGCCAACTGGAATTTGACTAAGTGGGAAAGCCTAAGTACTCACTTCAGTCAATGAAAATGAAATTTAGGGTAAAGTTCTACACTCTTGAGGAATACGGACTGAAAATAAACTATTCCCTTCCCACACACCCCCTTAAGAGACATGCATTTCCTTTCAGTAAGCAATTTCATTTGAAACATTTCAAGAACAATGAACCCAAGTAGCAGTAAAACATAAGAACTTACAACAGGTAAGCTTCATAATACTGGTTTTTCCAGTGTTTCTTCTCATGCTTCTCACAAACTATAACTAGACTACATTATTCATCAGTTTCTAACAACATGAAATATACAAATATAAACCTGAAACACTGAAGAAAATGTCTGACTGGCATTCATGGCTGTATTACAGTCTCCAAGGCAACAACTGTGCCAGTTTAGTTTGAAATCTTCACTTAAACAGAAGTTAAAACATTTTAATCATTGTAAGTCAATAAGAACTAATTTCTTCAGGAAAGCAACTGAAGACTAAAAGTCAGACCAAATGTGTAATGTAAGTCACTAACTCAAATCATGTTTTTAAACTGTTGCGTTTAAATATAATCTGCCCTGAGGCAGGCAGTAAATTGCAACTTAAAAACACCGTCAATTTTAGACAGCAAACATAACAGGTATGTAAAATCTTCTTTGTACTAACTTTTATACTTCTATGATAAAGATATAGCACCCATAGTAGAATAATATGATTGAGCAAACAAAACCCAGGATGCATGCAAATTATGCACGCAAATTAATATTTTTATTAAGTTTGTTTGCTAGTAAAAAGAACTGTTACTTACTGCTATTTCTCTGCATGCAGACATGGAAATTCCAGTACCTTCTATCTGTTTTAAAGCATAGTCTTTATCATCTTTCCTGTGAAGAGAAAAAGAAGTTTCGTTAGTTTTTTTTAATTGCATGATGAATTCAAAGTGAGCTCTTCAGTACCATTCAGAGATCAGTTTCTAATTAATACAAATTATGCATCCTATTTTTTTTTCATTCTTTACTAGTTAAATGTCTGGATACCCAGCTAAACTGTAAGCTAACCACAACATCTTGATAGAGTTAAAATAGAAGTCTGCTCTCACTACACTGAGATGATCTGAAAAACTTTCTTTTTTAAATGCAATGATTAACACTTCTTTCATTTCTTCCTTCTCTTATTAAAAAGAAAACAAAGCAAACAATTAGCACATACTAGAAATAAGCCTCACTAGGGCTTTATCTCACACAAATTTATTACTCTAGGACACAGTAAGTCTCACCCATATTTTAACGAATTCTTGAGTAGCCCAGAACTAATGTCACATTAAAACATCTTTTCTTTGCCCTAGATAGCAAACTGCACCTTAAAATTTTGTTCCTACCAAGGTAATAAAACTGCCAAGATTAATAAAAACCTCCACCAGATGTTAGAGCAATCCAAAGAACCCAGTAGATTCCAGGGGAAGGTGTCCCTGTCCCTGACAGGGGAGCTAGAACTAGATGACCCTGGAAGTCCCTTCCAATCCGAACCATTTTACGATTCTATGAAAAGTTCGCTCAGCTTCAAACATATATAACACTTAAAAACAATACTGTGACCTCCCTGCACTTTAACCATATGTAGCTTAGAGTCACTTGTTTCAAACGCAAGCCTATTAGTAACTCCAGTTACCAAATGCAAAATCAAGAAGAGATACACTGCAGCAAAAGAAGGTACTGAACTCTTGCCCAGATGGAGTGCTTGTCCTTCCCACTTGTGGGCAGGCATCCATAGAACTGCTGGGGGGCGTGACACTCAACAGTACTGCCTTCAATATTTGGAGCACTTGTATAGCCTCAAACCTCTAGGTTACATAAGAAGCCTTATTCATTTTTAATGAATCCAGCTTTCCCAGCTGTGAAGAGCCACCCTAAAAAAATGCAATTCAAACATCCTTAAGGCAAATAAAACCAAGCTGTAATTAAGGATTGGGAACAAATGAACTTGTTTCTTCCAGCTCTCACCATTTGCAAATCTCTGAATTGCTTTATTCCTACCCAAAACACACACTTTCCCCTATTCATCACCACCTAGGGAGGAGAGAAAAAAGTGGGAAATTAATGGACAAAATCTGAACACAGATAATGAGGAGAAAGAACAAACAGCAAGCGGACAAGAGAAGATTTTGGTAAGGGGGCAATTACATGAATGCAGCAAGATAAAAGACAAGAAAATATACAGCATTTGACACAAAAAAGGGGAAAAAAAAGAAGAGGGAAGGCAATGATAGAAGGCATTAAGAAGTTTCCATGTAATAAAACCCTAAAACTTGCCAGCCTAGAAGAGAAAGAGACAGTGCTGAGCACAAACTCTTATGTGGCCAAAACAAGGTGTTACACAATCCCCCAGAGTACACACCTCTACACATCTTCAATGAAAACAAGTTGCATGAAGCCCAAAACCAAGAAACTATTATGATACTAAGCACATAATTGAACAGTGCAACTCATGATGTAAAAATATTACAGGGATTAAAAGCATAAACAGATTTAAGACCAAATTACACAATTTGATCTTTTGGTGATCTTTAGTAATTTGATTTTAAGATCGAATTACACAAATCCGTGGTGGATACGGAGTTATTGACCACTCCATGAGCAGCTTCTGAACAAAACCCCAACCTGCTTTCCAGCACAGAGATTTCCAATGCTGCTGACAGAAAAACAGGGAAATTCTCTCAGTTAAAAATTGTTTTACCCTCTATCTGCCTTACCTAGCAATGGCTAGCTATCCAGCTGCTACTGGACAGAAATATGAAGCAGAACGAATTGGACTAGAGGTTATTCTCATTGCCCTGTGTGCTCATCTACTTAATTTTGAGGTGTTTGGAGAGATCTCTATTTCAAGAGAAGTGCTACCACACAGCTGCTACTGTTATGTGCATTACCACTGACAGAATAGGGAGCAAAACGGGTCAGACTAAAGGTTATTCTCATTGCCCTGTTGCTTATCTGCTTAGATTTCAAGGTATTTGAAGGACAAGTCAGTATACAAGTCAGTGTAAGTACTACCATATAACTGGTGATATTACAAGCACTTCCGGTACCACTGTCTACAATGAAGCCAGCCATACATTTAAGATGGTACAACTATTTTTAATTGGTCAAATTTTTTACCAAATTAAATCTGGGCTAAAATTTTCCATACCAGATGGCAGACCTCCGGAAATTTTTAGAAAAAAAAAAACTTCAGCTGTTTCCTAGAACAAAACTGGAAGAACACTCTTTCAGCTGTGTATGTTAACTCTTTCACAATCAGGGCTTTAATGCTGAAATTCGACAAGGTGGCTTAACGAACACAGCATGTGGTCTCCCCAAAGCAATGGATGAAGCCTCTGAAAAATTAATCTTTCCACATTAAAGGCCATTTTAAGAGCTGAAATCCAGAGCTGCAATGCCCAATCTTGCTCCGCCCTCACAGTGACCCAGGGCTGTGGGGAATGAACTGTTCCCTCCTTTGCTCTGCCCAGGTGCTGCATGCGGGAACTCAGACCAAGCGGCCTCTGCTGGGTCTTCAGCCTACCCAAGTCTAGAAGAAATTATAAGCATGGCAAAAAGAAGGAAAATAAATTAAGTTTAGGGATAAAGCACATTTTTAGCACCATGCTACACTCCCCTCCAGAATGAGGAAAAAAATAACCAAAGCCTTCTAAGACTTAAATTCTCTAAATTGTGCTGGCACAGTTGAGATACAAAGTAATACACCAATTTCTAACCCACTCCTAACATCTGTTCTACACTGAGGCTGGTAAAACACCACGGTTACCTCATTACACCCCAAGTACCAGCTTTTCCATTTACCTAAGTAGGAATATCCTACTTTTACCTTTAAGCCAAGTGATACTTTCATTGCAAAACCTAGTGTAATTCTTTGGGAGCCAAGGGAACTGGGGGGATGCTTTTTAAAGAGAGCGGTAAGAGTTTACAGGAGTGCCAAACACAATGACCAAGCTTATTTTACAAAACTTAAGAAAATATTTTGCCAATAGTCTATTTAGAATCATAATGCAGCCCAAGGCTTCTCCATGATTTGGAGCAATTTCCTTCTCTGAAGGTAAAGAGATGTCTGAAGATAAAGAGACATTCAACGACAAAACAGAAAAAAAAACTAAGTAAAAAGAAAAAAAGGGGGGGGAAAGCCCTGTTTATAAACATCTTCCACAGCCAATTGTGAGTAACAAAATGGGCCACTTAGCAGATTGCATTTTAAGGGCACAGTAAGACTCAATTCAACTAAATTTCTTCCTTCTAACAGAGAGGTCATGTTCAGAAAATCTGTTCTCTTTCTCTGCTGCCTGGAATTAAACATTAAGTAACTTCAGCAGCTCCTCCACCTATCAGTTGGCTTAGAAAAGCTGGTCAATCTGCAAACTTATTTTCATACCAATTTATTCTTACCTTCCTGCACTTAAATAGGCTGGTATCCACAACACTGTGGTGGCTCCCCACTAGTCACATGCAGCATGAGAGCAGCAAGAATAAGAAAACTCACTTTGTACGCTGCTGCTGCCAACAGCAGTGCTTACTGCAGCCATGAGCAAACTACACAACCTTGTGGAAAATCCTCAGAGGGACAACACTAACATCAGAGTCAAACTTGAAAAAGATGGTTACCTGCAACACCACTTCCAGTAGATTTTGATGACGACAACAAAAACAAAAAAATACCTACTAAATTACCATAAAAAAGTATAAAAGGTGTTGCTCTTACAGGTTGAATAAACTAAAACAAAAAATTGCCATCTGTAAGAGTTTCAGGTTTTTATTATAATGCTGCTTCTAAACATTGTAGTTTTATAAGTTCTACTGAATTTGGAAGTACAATGGCATCATAAGAAATATTCAGCCTCTGGGGTAAAAAAACACCTTCAAAAATGCCCACATAAGTAAAAGAAAGAAGGCCTATTACATAAAACACAGATTAAAAAAATAGTTCTGTTATTTCGTCTCACATACCATAAATTTTGAAGAAATGTATTGACACAACATTACAATATATCCTTTATTCAGATCATCAGAACAGTTCAAAATTCATCTGAGTAATAAATATAGCAGAATAAAGTAACAAATCCTTTAAATCAGTGATGACAATTCTAAATGTACATTACAGTTAAAAAACTCAAATTCAAAATTAACTGGTCGCAATGTAGGAATAGTTTTGTCTATAAAGGAGATGTAAAATCTGACTGCAGCTAAACATCTGAGGGAAACAGGCTCTGGAGTTTTCAGCTACCAAAGTGAACTGTAAATGCAGTATCTCTTCTACAGAAAACTCTAAGGAATCTCTTAACTGTTTATGCCTCTTATTCTCTAAAAAATAAAAAACCTGATAATGAAAGATAAGCCTACCAATAAAACACGTGCAGGGATTTCTTTTATTTCTACATGTTAAATTATAAAAATCAAACACAACAGCAAATTATAACATTTAGGAGACTTGACATTTTCATTTTGTTGCATCATCCCCTGCCTCTTCTCCCAAGTCACAGCAGTGGTATTTTTTGGTTTTGTTTTTAAATAAATGAAAATCACTCTAGTCATACAAGAGATCCAATGAAATCTACAGGAAGTAGTAATTCAGTTCTTGGGAACCATATGAATGCACAAGTCCAGTTTCTGAAGCTGATAGATTTAATACATTTTATACTAAATGCCCATGCTATAAGCACAGCAAACATTTAAATACACACCAAAAGAACACATAATTTTCTAGAAAGCACAGCAAGATGAGGGCAGACCTGGTACTCATTCAAATGATGACTTGCAAGAATAGAACTATCTGTTTCCTCTTCCAACACCACATTCATGGCATCAAATAATCTTGCCAGAATAAGTGCAGGAGTTCTATTATTTTGCTTTTTCTACCTATTAATTTTGTACCAGAGAATAAGTGTGGGAGAACCAAGAGACAAAGGACACAAGGAGCTTAGATTCTCAGTGCCTTCTTGGTATTGGTTTTCACATCACAGTACTCTTTCACAACTACGTGTTCCCAATGCTAGTGGCACAGCCCTGGTGTAAGGAAGTAGAGGAAAACCAAATTACGGACGATGTCAACAAATGGGACACACTCAAGTCCATGTGACCAGGTGGGCTGCATTCAAGGGTGCTTAACAGCACTGGCAAATGTCATTGCAAAGCCACTCTGTCATCAGCAAAAGGTCATGGTGCTCACTGGCAGATTCCTGATGATTAGAAAAGGGCAAATATCGGGACCCTCTTTGAGAAGGGCAAAACGGTTCAGTGATATTATAGGCCAACCAGCTTAATCTCAGTCCATGAAAAGGTTATGCAGCAAACCCTCCCTGGAAGCTATTTTCAGTCCCATAAAGGAAAACAAGTGACTGAGAATGACTAGCAAGGATTTTCCGAGGTTGTGTCTTACCAACCTGAGTGTCCCATACAATGAGAGCAACAGTTCTATGGACAATGAAAAAGCACTGGATGTTACCTGGACCTTAGCAAAGCTTGTGACATGATCTCATCATACACGCAGCGCCAAATTAGAGAGCCTGGACAGCAAGCAGCTGCATGGGGCTGAGCTGCTGCAGTTAAACCTCAACAAGCACATAAACTGCCCTTATAACTGAGGAAGGCAGTGAGATTTAAATGTACAAAGGGTTATTGTCACAACAGCTGAGACAGAAAAGTTTCAAATTGTCAAAACAGTTAAATGTATGGAACCCAGCGGTTATCATTGCATACATTTCAATGTACAATGCTGAACAGGTATAACTCTGCACAATGAGACGTAACAGTTCTGTGAGGATAGAGGGTAACAATCAAATAGCAAAAAATATGTGCATCAGCAGAAAATAAATTGTATAGGGAAAAAAATGGATACTAAGTACTTGGTACAACAGCTGAGAAATTGCACTATAAGCACCTGACTTCCCAGAAACACATTTAGGTCAAAACTTTTGTCTTGTCAAACTAATTAGCACACAGAGTAAGCCTCATCACTGACCCTGTACCTTCAGGTAAATATAACATAAAGAACAAAATCTTATAAATCATTCTCTCAAAAATATCTGAGCTAACAGTGAGACAATGATAACCACTACATCTTCTTGTAATTTCCTTTTTACAAAACCTGCTAGTTTTCATACATCAAAATGTTTTCCAAATATGCTGACAAAAGGAACTGAAAAATACCAGTGAAGTTTTGCACCACGGCTTGCTTTGAGTCAATGGGTTGCTGCTGAAACAACCCAATCTTCATCCCTACACACACGCTCCTATCCTTTGTGCTAGAGCCCAGGCACTCATTTTCTCATGGAGATGAACTTGTTCAGAAAGCTTATTATTTGTTCTGAGCTTATTCAGAAAGGTATTTCCAGATTTTTCTCTGGTACACTTTCTGCCCCATTAGTAAGGTGAAGTGGCCTGCTGAGTGCTCAGATGAACACCAGAGTTATCTAAACCAAAAAGCAAACATAGCAGAAGTACAGCAGTTCCTGTCCTCATTTAAGATGAAGTTAGATTATCTTCTAACCAGTACCTCATTTCCACATCAGCTGGATGCAATACATCCACATTTGCCAGAAGGCTGCAGCTAAGTGCACCACCCCCTGCAGAAGTAATTATGATCACTGGAAAAATTCACCATAGCTAAAGCTGCGTATTTTTCAAAATATGGAAAGAATATAAACTAAAATCTGTTCTTCTCTTATAGCTGTTTAAGAGGCACTTGAAAATTACTTTACTTTTGCTGATGCTCTATGCATTTTATACATACAAATTTCCAAAATTTGATTATTCTACAAATACTTAATTTACGAGGGCCACTCACGGGTTTTGTCTTGTGAGCACATTTCAGTTAAACTGGCTAAAATAAGTTGGATGAAACCAAATCAGAAGATAAACATTAGCTCAAATTACTGCTTCTTCATTTGACTGAACTTAAAAACATTTTGAAAAATGCAGTAGTTCTATAGCATGCATTTAACCTACAGGAAATAGGTTAACGTTATCTTTTCTGTTATAAACTGTGTGCTACACAACCAAAGCATGACTATTTTTAAAAGTTCAGATTTATTCAAGCCTAGAGTATTTAAATGTATTTACAACCAGCTTAAAGTTTATCCCATCATAAATTCTAGCTTGTTCCTTTCAAGGAAGAAATCTGCCAAAAATGAGATAAAATCCCAGATTCCGTCATGAAAGCCTCTTATGCATTAATATATGAGAAAGGATTATGAATAATACAACCCAGTCAGAAAATCTGTGAATCTGAACTATTTTGTTAAGGATTTCAGCTAAAAAGAGTAGGTTACAACTCTTCTCTCCTCTACAAAGTTACCTGCAAAGAGAACACGAGAACAAAGGAACATCTCTTTCCAGGAAGAGAAGGGGAATAAAGTGCAGCTGGTACTATAACCAGTACTTCTGCACATGAGAACAAATTCAGTTCATAAAGTAGTGTGACTTCTTACATATTTGTCCTTGCCACTGAAAGCAGCACCTTCCACCCATTCTAATACAGATACCAGCATCAGGACCTCTTTATACTCACACACTCTCAACCGTGCTCACTCCCAAAGGGGAGATTTCAGACTGCTTCCCTATTTCTACAGGAATAAATGTTATTTACTTCTTCAACTTCAATGTGAGATACACGAAAAAATATGAATAAAAATGCATAGAAGCATGTTTAAAAAAAACCGTAGTGATCAACTGTCTAGAACCCTCTAGAGCTGAATGGAGCCTCCAAACAATACAGCACCCCTGCAAAACTTGTACATTGCAAAACTCAGAAAAGTTGACAGAAACTTCATATTTCATTTTAATTACCCACTGTTGTTCTCTCCTTTCTCTTTTTTTTTTTCAGAGATGTAACAAAAATATATGCCTTAATGCTAGGCAGTGAATATCTTGCAAGTTTGTCAATAAGTTCTAGCTGAATTAAAATTTAACTCAAGGTCTAACATAGAAAGATCATATTAAAAATGTAAACATTAAACAATCTAGCAGACGAAAAACAATTAGACTTCTCTCTAAGGCAACATTTCAATAAATATGCATGTAAGGGTTGGTTTTTTCCCACTTTTAAAGACATGTACACAATGCACAGAAAAAGCAGAGGCGAAAGACAGCTTATTTAAAAGCAGGGAAAAAAGACAGTTTGTGCTCTTCATTGCTGCTATTAGCCCCCTGCTGCCCCCCCATATAGTTTATCCTGAAGGAAAAGTAATGCTTCAGAATGACTGAGTCTTGTTAACACTTTAATATGCAATTTTTAGACACTGTGTGCTTTAAAACAAGAAAAAGAAAAACCTTTACAAAAGGATAGAAGCGTATAAGGTGCACAGTTTGTGACTAAAGCTGGTTTCATGGACTCGGATCTAATTTTACAAGATGTCATGTGAAAATAGAAACCTTTATTACTCACCACAATACTAACAAAAAGAAATTAGTCCAGGGGAAAATGCACTAACAGAACTGAATTTATTAAAGGTCTAGCTAAGGCATCAATATTTTTTCCATTCCCAAAATACTCAGGAGGACACGGCAAGATCGCTGGGCCAGAACAGCATCATTATTTTCATCAGATAGCAAGGCTTATGCTGAGAACATTTTCTACTTCAAAATAAATCCTCCAATAATCAGAGCTTTTAGTGGGTAAAGAAAAGGTAATTTCCAAAGCTGGAGGAAAAACCATCAACAGCAAGCCAATAAACTCTAGGGCTTCTGAAACAGCTGATGTGGTGAATGGCAATTACTGATTCACTTTTTTCCTTTTGTTCTTAGATTTTTTTTTTTTAATTAACAACTTTAGCCACAACATGTAGTTTGGCAAGAAGTTCAAAGCAACCAAGTGAATTCAATGATGCACTATACACGTGGTTCTTCTGATCTAAGAATTTGCTGCTGTCAAAAGGAAAGTCTTCTCTCAACATCTCCGCCTTGCTGCTCCCAGCCAAAAAATCCCCTCCCTTTATGCCAGCTCTGATCTGTGCCACGCTCCATGACACGATTTATCTCCTGCATTTTCCTAAGAGTTATTTACTCCTAAAAAAGAAGTTAACTAATGTTAAGTAAGTTAACTAACATGAGTTGACTAATTCTGTCAGTTTACAGCACAGTAAGATGAGTATCAAAACCAGCACCAACAAAGTACGTGGTAAGAGCAAAAGACAGCAAAGGAATGAGTAGAGAAGAAAAACAGAGATGGAGGACAAAAAGCAAGCTACCACTCACTTTACACCCTACTTTCATTTTTACCTACTTTGTGGTAAAACCACAGGTAGTATGGCTGTCCATAACTCAAAACACAGGAAAAAAGCAAAAGAACAAATCCCAAAAAAGACAATCTTGCCCCTAGCCCTGCAATTAACTCCAGCACAAAACTTCCACAAAGGAAAGAATCTCTGGGATTTGATTATTTTTCCTCTCTTAACACAAAACTGTAATCTGACAGCCAGCCTAAAACCTAAGTTTTAAACCTGCATGATTACAAATATCATTCCTATGAGATTAGTTGATGGGCGGCAGACCCCACTCCGGTCTCAAAGCTCCACGGTGCTTTGCTAAATGTCATGGAAGTCTTACCAGTACTTTTATAGGAAGCAAAACAAGAAGGGCCTACATGAATTATCTCTATAGGAAAAGACTGCTATATTTCATCTTTCTGCTATATTGCACTTTCCTTCTCATCTCAGACTGCTCTTAAGTCACCACAATATTTGTACCACTTCAGAAACTATAAGCTGCATAAAAAGAACACAGCATTTCAAAGCATCAACAACAAACTGGGAAAAGCACAGGTCTACACTCCAGAAAACCGTAATTCCATTGGGTAACTCCTATTTTTGGTCCATTTTTCTTCAGTAGTCAAATCTATGACATTATCCAGTTTACATGGAAGAAGCAACATATTCGTCGCTTTAAAAAAACTTCCGTAAGTCTTTAAAGTCACAACTTTGCCTAAAAGTCACAAACTTACTACTGCAGGACCTACAAACTCACAGATTGTATTTGCTTATTTATTTGCCTTTAATGGAAATTTCTGTCAGAAATTTATCCAGTCACTGAACAACTGTTTCCTATCTTCTCAAGGACACTCAGGATTTTAGAGACTTTGCCTGTCCCTTGTTCTCACAGACAGAAGAGTCTTTGTCCACAGGAATGACTGAAGTCTTCTCACAGACACCACTCCACATTCCTGAGTATTGTTGTTGGTCCTCCTTAGGTCTACTATATCCTGCCTGTGATGAAGGAATTAGAAGCACCTACAATACAGACAATAAGACTTAGAGCAACAATTACGCTGTGCTTTGTGCTCCACTTCACTGCTAGTAAGTTCTGTGATTCTCTCTGCTTTTTAGCAATTGCTTGCACTGAACTGGCACTTCCACAAAAGTGTCACTATTAATTCCACAACTGTTTCCTTAAATAATAATAAACTTGTGTCTGTGTAAAGAAAGGACCATTTTCCCAAACAAACTACTCCACATCAAGTACAATGCGTTATTGGAAGACTTTGTGATACTGAGGATAAACCCCTCACGATCAGTCCTTGCCTTCACTGTCCCAAGTAATACGCATCAGTAAAGCTTCTCCCCAACTATTTATGACAAGTGACTTCCAAACAGAACTGAGCAGCACAGATTCCTGAGAGATAACACTGACATCTTACCATTATTTCACATCTAACTTCTCCATCCAGAGAAGGATCATCTCTAAGTTCAGCTTTAGTCTCTGGTAGAGAGCTTAACAGAATGCCTTTTGGAAATAAAGTTAGATTGTATCAACTGCATTGTCTTAGCCTGTATATTAACTCCATTGATGGATTTTAATAGACTTATGAAGTGCTGAATGTGTATTGTAAGGCTGTTTTCTCTTCATCTCAGCACCTATTGTGTGTCCACTACCTCTGCTTTTAACTCTTACCAGTTAGCAGTTTCCACTTTTCTGTTTAAAAACTGATCTCATCACTGCCCTTTTCCAGTCTTCTGTAACTGAGACCATTTAAAGCATAGGGTTATACTTTCCGGTTAGAAATCTGCTCCTTCCAATGGGCAAAGACATCTCACCTTGACAACTGACTGCTCTTCACTTCATGAACACTGAAGTTTGAGACAGATCCCTCAATCACTGTCTTCACTGCCAATCCTTTAAGTTCTTTCATAATGTCTACATTCACTTAGACTCTATTTCTTTATTCATCCTTCACAGAAGACATAATTTTTCAAAGAACATATCCTTAATCCCAAGGGCTCCCTTTATTCTACTATTTCAGCATGCCACATTTTTTAAATTGATGGGTTCAGAGTACCTACTAACTCTCACTCAGTGAGAGCCCAGCAAAGCTTCAAAAACTGTTCCCAGGCAGCTTGCAACATTTCACCTTCTTGGCTCTCTTCTAGCTTTGAGGGCATCTCCTCCCACCACCACCCCCCATATCTTGTTTTTTAAGTGAAGTGGTACTTCAAGCAGGTTTTGTTTTAACCTTGTATAGATTCAGCATCCCTCAGGAGCAAAGAACAAACCATGTTTGTCACAGACAGCCCTCAGTGGTATTAGTTTGAATCTACTCTTTCATCCTACTATAGGCAAAGTCCCAAGTTGATTCTCCCTCTGTGCATGCCCTGACTATCTGTTTCACTAAGTAACTACTCGATACCACGAAGTTTCATCTTGGCATTCCTCCCTGACCAAAAGTACCCACCTAAATTAAATGAGGCTAACGAGCCATTCATTACTGTATTCTCTGCTTTGTAGCCTCACTGATCCAACACAGCACAGGCAAACATGTCAGGCAGATGTAAATGCAGTCCTAATGATATTTTTTCCCCCGCCCTTACATTCTACCCACAGAGCTTTCCGTGTTGCAATAGCTAGTCTTTTTGTTTAGTCTTTCAGTATCTGACACTCATCTGGCAGAGTCACATAAGCTTCCAGTCGAGCTTCTATAAAATAGGACTAACGTAACAGTGAATGGCACTCTTAGCACATTTACTTGCAAAGGGTTGTTTTGTCCAACCCTGCTTAAACAGGATTGACGTTCACCCAAAAAGAAATGACAGATTTTGAAAGCCAAGCTATTCAAGTACAAAAAATTAGATAAGATTCAAATTACACTCAGGGACAAGTTTGCTGCCTTGCCATCTTCAAGTCCCCTCAGGTAAAGCTTGCTCCAGTTGCTTTTATTAAGCTCCATACCTTGCAAAGAAGTTCTGTGAGAAAACACAGTTGATGAAACCTGACTTTCCAAGGCTTCGCTGTGGGATTATCCAGTATCCGAATGCAAGCTGTAATTGGAAGTACACCTGCAGCTAGGGCCCCCCACTCACAGAAAACATATTTTGGCCAGAAACACAAAGTGGAATCAAGGGTTTGCTGCAATTCAGATCCTTTTGTATTTCAAGTTCTCAGCTGCACTTATTATTCACACAGACAGTAATGAATTGAGTCTTCATTTTTAGAGCAACTCTCAAGTGTCCTTTATTCAAATGTCAACATCTTGTATGCAAGGTGTTACAAGCACACAGCAGAGCTTTCCCAGAAAAACAAGCAGATTGTTTCAGTGACCTTTAGTTGTGTTCTTGCCTGTTCACAAAATGTGCATTTTTTTCAAGGACAATTTTAATTTTCAATGTTTAGGCTAGCATCTGTAGTTGAGAAAATCATTATGTTCTCTTGAACATTTTGTCCTTTAAAAAGTATCTGCAGCTTTAATCCTGGCTTATAGTTCTTTTCCTGCAAATTCTAAACTGATTGCACAATATACTTTGCCATACTACCATCTAACACTCAAGGTAGTTAAGATACAGTTGAATAGAAACTGTTCTCTGAACATCAGTATCCTTTTGTTTGAGTATCACATACAATTTTATAACGACTCTTTGGCATCCAAATATTCCTATGATTAAGTCAGTCTTTCACTAGGATATGCAAAAAAAAGTGCAATAGGGCAACATCAGTAGAATTCTCCATTTTAAAAACAGCAGAACATTGAAGAGTCTATCTCGCACCTTTCCTATATAAGATTCTGAGAACTTCATATGCTTCTGTACAAAATTCAATATATTTATTCATAAAATCATAGAATGGTTTGGGTTGCAAGCGACCTTAAAGATCATCCAGTGATTTCCAAATTCAAGCAGCTATCTCTCAAATGGGAAGCCTCAATACACAGAAGTTAGCAACTCATTCACAAGTAGCCTGACAAAAAATTGTAACTATGAATAAAGCTATGGCTATAATCCCAAATGTGCTATTATGGGGCTTGACAAGGTCTCAGAAACCATTTGTTGAGCCTTGGAGGAGACAAGAGAGAACAGCAGGCTAGCCAGCCAGAACACAAAACCCTCCTGAATGGTTATCAGCCCGCACGTAGCAGTAACACGCAGCATTACTTGCCAAGCTCACAAAGAAAAGATGGGGGACAGCGGGGGGAGAGGAGCACGAGAGGTACAGCACTAGCAGGATGAAGCCTGAAACTGAAACTTTATTCCCATCCATTCACACAACACAGGCTTCTCTACTCTAAACTCAAGACTGCTTTACAGTGGAAGGCTACCAGAAAGAAAAGCAAGCCTTTTATTAGCAGCAAAGTATCCTGCCTCAGCTTCAATACTTTACTTGAACATGCTGAGATACATTTTAGCTGTTTTGAACCTTAAAGAACAATTTCAAGACTTAAACTAAGAGAGTAGGATGAACTGATTATCATCATCTACATAAAATCACAATCCAGAACTGAGTATTTTATAGTATTATAAAACTGCTAGCTTTGTTAATATTTTAAACAAGTATAAAAGAAGGAGAGTCAGTTACATAGTGATTCATCATAATCTTCATATTCTTACTCAGATTCAAAATGAGAATTCTGAATGCTTCCCCTCAGCACAGGCTCTCTTGTCATATTTCAAATGTTTAAGACCTGGCAATTCCTCTTCCTCCAACAAATGTCCAGAAAACAAAATATTTTAACCTCAAATAATCTGAACTAAACAAATCTAAGATTCTTCATGGCAGCAGACCGGCAGAAGACATGCAGATTATTACCTCTGTACAATACATTATGTACCTCATCCTAAGAGGCAACCCTAGCTGCAAGTATACTTCCAACCTGAACTTGCATTTAGACAGTGGATAATTCCACAATAAAGCAAACACCCTTGGGGAGGAGAACAAATAAATCAGGTTTCATAAATGCCATCACATTTCTACCTGCGCAAGATAAAAGCCACAACCAGAACTAGCACGGCCCATGTAAATTTAAGACAGCAAGGCTGCACATCCATCATCAATGTTCCAGCATCTTAACGCAGCTAGAACCTCACATATCTTAATGGAGGGACTCTGTACAGACACAAAATTCTTTGGGGTTTTAGCAGATTTAGAAATACAGAGGTTATTAGTATGTGTAGCTGTAAAATTATTTTTTTTTCTTATGGTTAAGACATGTCCTGATGGTTTTGGAGAAATACTTGAAAGCTGTATTTTCCACAGAACCATCATCACATGAAGAGACCACAAACAGTTTTGCTTAAAATCAGCAAAAAGGTTAGGAAATACATCTGAATATTCATCTGCTACAGGTTATTCTTTTAGAATCTGCAAAGGCCAGTCAAGGTCCTGCAAAAGCATGAAAGGTGTTAAAACCTCATCACACTCATCCCTCAATGCAAGGGAGATGCCACCCCTCTTTTTTTTTTTGTTAAAAATCCCACAAAAAAACCATTATCAGAGATGAGGAAACACTTTCTCAAAATCTGCTTTCAACCTGTTGGCTGAAGAACTGCTACTGCACAGCCAAGTACGTGCTGACTGAGTACTTACCACTTGCTTATCTACACGAACTTTTGTTTTCAAAGTACTTTTCTTCAAATGCACAAAATTACAAAATTAGATCTTTCCTTAATTCTATCATTTTATTCCTGATTTCAGATGTCAAATGTAAGGGGCTCCTTCTAGGCCAAGTCTAGGTTTTTTTCCCACAATTTCTATTCAGCTTCTTCAAACTCAGCACTGGAAACAAGAGCTGCAAGATCTGTCATCCTGGTCCAGGAGACCCCAGGACCCTGACTCACCTCTCCCACCCTACTCATCCTCTGAGACAGACACCCAGTCCTACTCCACAGTGGTCACTGATCACACCCAGGAAAGTTGCAACTCCATTTTTCTTCCTGTCTTCAGACCATTTGTTAACACAACACTGTCACAGTCTACACCAAGTCTAGCTGTACAAGAAGATGCTTTCCCATGCAGAGATACAATGCCCAAGCTCTGAGTTCCTGAACGCTGCAGAGCTTCCCCACCACCTCCACCTCTTCTTTCACCTTCTCCTAAGGAGCAGTTTAGCTCCAGGTTCATCTCCTCCTCCTTCACAATGCACTTTTTCAGCGTACCGAAAAAACACACATCTTAACCTAAATGATTCTATGATAAATAGGGAGTTTTCTTATGTATGTAGAAGTCCAGAGAGAAAATAACTAGTCGGGAAACTTCAATTGTCTGTCTGTAACCAATGCCATTACAAATTTTAAAAATTTTATTTAAAGTAAATTTTTTAAGTATTTTTTTATACTTCCCAAGAAGAAGACACTACCAGACCGTGCAATTATTTATGATCCTGACTTCACCCACCCCTCATCAGCACTACTCTCTAACAGCACCATTGCAAAAAATAATTATCACATCTCTGCTGCTTCCAAGGCAGCCATGAAAGGAAACCAGAGAAGTCTACCTATCACTCCCATTACAGACTCTTGTAGAAAAATTCAGATTAATATGACACTTCAAACTGAAAGGCTTATCCTCTGGAACTAAGACCCAGAGGCAACCTTCAAAAACAGGCTGTATGGCAAAAATATAGACATGGCAAACATTTTATCATAAGACAAAAAAACCAGCACACCAGGCAAATAGCATAGATCAAAGATAGCACTCTTGGTCAGCACAGAACAAAGGAGATTCTGTGAGACGCATGAAGTATCTCCTTTTGGGGCTGGAGCCCAAGATTTTGGCTAAAAAAAGATACTGGTTGCCAGTTGTTAAGACCAACATCCATGATTTTGCTTTCCTTTTCTCACTAAACTAATTTTATGTTTAAATCTAAATAAAAGAAAACAAAAGGCAACTACACCCTTCTGGAACCAGAGCTGCACATGACGGTATTAACCACAGCAGAGGTGGGAAGACACAGTCCACACCAGCAGCCTGTGCACTGCCTCACATCCTCAGTTCATCTAAACACAGCCACCCAGTCTCCAACCCACATAATCACAACTCCACGAGGATAAGCATCCATAGCAGAAGGAATTCTGTTTCAAAGAAAGCTGATAGACGAAGGAAAAAATAACCAAAACAAATCAGTATTTTGTTAGAAGGTGCTGCTACTCAGACCTTTGCAATTCATGTCCTGCTTTTCACTGTCCTGCTACTTGTCCGTGGAAAATTATTCTGGTGAAAGACAGAAGCATCTCAGTATTAACTGGCTATTCAGAACAATCCACTTCCATGAGTATTTCAGGCATACCAATGAATGGCTTATAAGTCAGTGAAGTTCAATAAAGAGTCAGATTTTTACAACCACCTTGATACAGTGGCATAACAAGCACCTTTTAATGACAAAATGGACATATCTGGGCTGTAATTTGAAGGTCTAATGAAGTGCATATTGGCATGTTGGTTGTTGCTGCAGACTGTTTGGAGTACAACCTTGCCAAACACAAATCCAAGCCGCTCTACCATCATTAGGTTTCGTCTGTAGTATTCAAATTTCAGCCAGACTAAAAGTCTGTTCGTAAGAATCAAGAAATTTTTCAATTTCTGCTACAGTAGTCTGCAAATTACAGCTCTTCAGATTCCAATGGTAATAAATGACACTGCCACTGTTTTTCAGTTGGTTATTTTTAACAACCAAACAAAAAAATCCTTTGAAAATACTTTTAAAACAGAAAAATCAAAGAATATCCAAGATCTAGAGTAAACATACTACCTCAATGTCATTTGGCCAAAAGCAGTGTTCTCTGACAACATGTACCTTCTGTACAATCAGCACCCTCAAAAACTATTCCCTATTCTCTCATGGGAAATGATGTACAGCAGCACATGCCCCCATTATTTACATATAATACTGTAATTTATAGATCCAGAATCAAACTGCATTGAGACCTTTGGTGTTTTTCTTTGTTGTTTTGCAACACTACTTTCACAGCCTCTTCTCTGTACTTGTCATAGGCTTCAGGTAGGAATGCAACACTAACTCACCTTTGCCGCAGGGTATGAAAACAAATCAACACATCTGTGACAAGATAACAAAAGATCACACCAAATGAAGTCCAAAGGCCCCAGCAGGACTCGCTCAACTGCATGACCTTAAAAACCTATAAAGCCTGGAGCCATGTAACCGAGTGAGAAGGGAAGGAAGAAGATGGGAGACAGTTAAAAGTGTGGTTGACCAGAAAAACATAAGAGCACAAGACTTTATGCAACATAGCATGCCTACCTCATTATGTAGATAAAGTCTAATTAGGAACTTTGTAACTACTATGGTGAAGGATCCAAAAGAGACTCAGGGCATATATTTTAAGAAGATAATACCACATATTACATACATAAATAAAGTCTGTGGCATTTAGAAATTCCATACCATTGTTGACAGGAGTCAGAAGCCAAATGCTTGCATGCTGGCTCTGCAGCTCTCACCACCTGCCTGCAATCTCCACCAACTGCTTCGGGTCAAAACAATTGAAATCAACACAAACACTCAGCCAAAAACAACAACAAGAAAATCACCACCCTCATGTCTATTAAACTGAGAGAAGACAAGAGTTGTTCAGAAATTTCTAGTGAAAACTAAGAGCATGACCGCCATGATATAACTCCTGTAAAGGCTCGATATAGAACTAATCAAGAAGCTCCAAGTCCAGTCCTGCTGTTTCACTCCTTGCCAAGTAAAATTTTGACTCATTACCTCTATTTGTGGCACTCCTAAACTCTATGCACCTGTCACTAAAAACCAGTTTGATATAGACCTTGACGAAATAAGTGATTACTTCTCTGATGTAGCTCAATCAATACACACCCACAAACACAGATAAACTGGAACTAATTTGCTAACCACATTACGAAGGGCCAGAAAGTGGTTTAGTGTATAAAAAAAAAAACCAACCAACCACCAAAACTCAGAATTCCTGAAGTAAACAAAAGCAGGCTCTTCTGCATGCATTGCAGAGCTTGGCCTGATCTCTCAGTGAGTAGCTTAACTTCTACAGTTACAACAGTCAGAAGTGACTGTTTTCGATAACATTACAGAACAGACTCTATGCTCTTATCTTTTCCCTTTGACAACAGGTTATGCAGTTTATCTACACTGCATTAAAATACTTTCTTCATGTTTTCCGAAAGCATTTCAGGTCGTCCATCTTCAAATACTGTGAAACAAGAATAGCACAAGAATCTGGCACGTTAGCCAATCCATTCATTATTTTATCTAACTTAAACAGTTCTGCCTTCTCTATTTTCCAAGATAAATACTCCTCATCCCTTCAGTTTCTCTTTATACAAGTTTTTGAGAGAGAATCAAAATTCTTGCAATCTCCTTTTAATTGGTATGTAGAAACCATAATATGTCATATTAGAGATTAAGCAACCCAATAACTTACTGGATATCTACAAGATTTCCACCATTTTGCTTCTTTTACAACTCATACACCCTCAAAGAAAAATATACAGACCCTCAAGGAAAAAAAAAGTAGATTAGATTTTACTGTTTGAAGCACACAAGATGTATTTTCATAATGCCAATTACAATGTGTCACTAGGTTCAAATTAAACAATCTGTTCCCCCACCTACAGCAATACTTCCAACACAGAACTGCAAAAGCTGAAATTACAAAACTAAAAAAATTCCAATTCCACTTGTGTTTGGGACCAACATCACTTCTCACAGTTCCTGACAACGGCTAGGAGAGCACTAGTTTGTTTAGTGTTGGTTTCCCACCAACAGTCTCACCACTCAAGTCTCTTTCCAAGAGATTAGGTGTGGTGGTTTGGTTCCTCTGAATTCGTCTCAAACCAGGACATTAGGAAAAGCTTTCAGTAAAGCACTAGGGGACATTTCTATAGTTCAAGACCTTCAATTACAGAATTCTTTTGGTGTTGTAATTAAAAAGTTAGATACTGCCTAACAGGGACATTCAATAGTTTCTTATTCTCATCCAAACCAAATCCGATAAACAGGAAAAATGATTACTTGGAAACACTCCAAACTGCCACTGAAACAGTCAGCTTTGCTCCACAGAATAGGCTTCTCTCTTAGACTTCTGGCTGTAGCTGGTTCATAAAAAGGGAGAGGAGAGCAAAGAAAGCAGTGGAAGACCAATCCCATCAAAGCTGGGCACACTGCTTTGACATTAGCACACGCTCAGCACATGGTGCCAGTCCCAGGAGGGGCTGTACCTGGTGTGCTGCACAAGCTGGGCAGCCAGGCTTGCACGAGAGCCCCTAGTGTCCTGCCAACTCAGTCTGCCCATACCTGGCACTCGGCTCCTAGCGAGCTTCAAAGAAGAGAAAAAAAGTAAAAACCAATAAATCTGCATGTTAGTTCACCAAACAAAAACTGCTGGTGTATTTTCCAAGTCCAGCATAAGTCAAATAGGTAGGTTTAATATCTGGGTTGAGCAGCGTTCCGGAGGGAGCACCCAAATGGCAAGGCAAAGCAGCTTTTATGCAGGAAATAACTGACATTTTCTAGACCAAAAAAAGTAAACTATCCTACCAACACTAGAGATGAGCAACAGTTCCTTTATTCTGAAGACTGATGCTCAACATGCCATGCCTGTGTTCCCTTCCCAGTGTCTGCCATTAGAGCCAAATGCCTTCTCGTACACCTTTCTATTATAAAAATAAACCCCATTAGAGTCAAATGCCTCCGTGTACACCCTTCTGCTATAAAAATAAACCCCATCAATTCACAGACTTCATTCTAAGCAGGTTTTAGAGCCCACCGCAGGTACTGCACTGATGAAAAAGACACCCCCACTCAATAAAAAGCCAGGAAGATTCAACCACATAAACCACAAACCTAAAACAAAAGAGATTAAAATAAAAACTTGCCAATACCATTTTTCTGCAGACAGTGCACCAGACAGAGCTCAATTATGATGGCTGACGTTGTTACTCAGCTGATTTGGGGTTCAGTTGGGTCAAGTTTGGCAGCTAATATGTGAGAAACCTCCATGGAGCTGTACCTGGTGATCCTCTGAGACAGACCAGTAGAGATCCCAAGCCTCACCTTGTGGCAAAGGGCACTTCAGGGCTGGACTGGCCTTTTTCTTGGAGCAAGGCACGAAACCCTGGTTACACCCTCATCTGGTCACGAGAGCACATACTACAGGAGGACATCTCCTTCATTAGAAGGGTTCTCACTTCAAGATTCCTGAAAGACTGTCCTCCAAAACATTCCTTCGTAGTTCCAATGATGCAATTAACTTCCTAGAACTAGGATACACAGCTGCTATCTACTTTTCAATTGCCTTACTGCACCTCAGAGGTAGCTGTAAAACCTGTAAAGCAGTAAAATAAAATAAAAAGAGGTGAAGACTGCAGCTGTACTACAGATGCAGCTCCTAGTATTCTTGAACAGAGTTTTATCACCAAGGGCCTTAGAAGTTACATTTGCACAAAATGAAATACTAAAATTTAGTTCTTTTTTGTGATCCTTCTATCCCTTACACATCCATACAAGAAGATGTCATTTAAGAAAAAGCTGAACCAATATTGTTAACAAAATATTGGCAGTCCTGCAGGCCACTCTTCAAAATACTCTAAAAATTACCACTTGTATCTTAAAAGATTTGTGCTATTTAAATTAAGAATTAGAATCATGTAAGAAAGTTTAAAGAACACTTGCAAGCTCAAGAGAAATATAAAAAAGGTTTGAGCTGTATAGATACTAGGAACAACTAAAAATAAATCGACCCATCACTACTTACCATTTGAGGAACACTAAAACAATGCAAGAATATTTTTTCAATATACGCATGTACTAATACACAAATACCAAACTCTGTTGCAGGTACTTCCCACCACAAGACGTAACATCCATCCATATATTACCACAGATTCAGGAAAACTAAATGTTATTACACATTTACTTCCTTGATTTAACTGATTCCCTCTGGATAAAGGGATGTAAATGAAACCTTCAACTTCAATCCTAATTCCACCCTTGTAATTTAAGATCACATATGTACAAATATATTACAAGCTAGAAAAGCATCTCTGGATGTTCCTATTTTACATATTTTAGTGATTGTCCAAGGGCAATTACACAGTATATTTAAAAGTTTTCAGAAACCAGAAAGGCAAATGGGAAGTATTATGGAGAGGGATGGGAAACAAGGCACTAAATGAACAGCAAAGCAAAGAAAAAAGGAGACAATATACATTGCGCATCTTCTTTCTTCCCCCAAACTTTAATCAAATACCATACCTTTATTTCCTCACTCACCAACAAGAGTGAGGATTTAAAATCACATACATCCTACTGTAAAACCCCCTTTGAGTAACTACTCATTTTTAAAGCAAACAATTCCACTTCTTTTCCTGAAATTTCTCAAAATGGCACTACCACCAGCATTTTTAAACACTCTCTCCCAAACAACATCAAGCAGATCGATGTTTTCACCAAACATGCTTCAGCAGTATGACATGCTGGATTCCCTACGTTGCTGCAGTCCAACATGCTGAACAGCTGCAGAGAGCCTGACACAAACATTAGAAATGTAGCCGTATCTTTCGGTACCTTGATTTATTTTTCGTATTACAGATCTCTGTATAAGCACAGAACTCAGGGCTGGCTGTATCAGCAGCGTTGGTACTGGCGTACAAGGAGACTTAAGGCAACAGCTTATCATACGTAGAACTGGTTTTTTCCTCCTGCCCTCCCAGAATAGAAAGAATTCATGAAAGATAAAGAATTTTCCTATGAACAGTTGGAAGGATCCAAATATAAAAGCTGTGCAAAAGAGTAGTTACTTGGCTCCTACCATCAAACAAAATTCAGGCTGAAGTAACTGTGCTGCAATTAATATCAGCATGTTATACCAGCATGTGTTGTAAGACACAGACAAGACAAGATGCAACCATTTCCATTACAACTGTTCTCTAGGTAATAGCCAGAGCATTTTCTTCTAGAATCAAAAGCTTATATGAACACAACCAGATCGTATTTTGGCCATGACTGACCACTGCCTGCTTGAAAAGTTTATTTATTCAATGTAAAAATAGCCAGACTTTTAAAATGCACCTTATTTGAACGACAGCATACAGAGCACCACTGCGGTGAGACTTTAACAGAAAGACTAGATGTAATCGAAAATTTAGGACCTGCTGCAGGAACAACCCGTGCCTCTCCTGTTTCTCCTGCTCCCTACTTCCTATTGTTCCGCTGTTCAGCAAGTGATGCCATGTCACAGACGAGGGAAACCTAAATGACAGTTTCATTAGGTCTTTCTTCAAAACGTTTGTGCCAAGACATTCATTTACCTCAGGTCTATACCGAGAACTGGTCATACACAAAAGATGGTTTAAAGCATTCTAAAGCCCCAAAGGCACGAGCAGACTTTGGCTTCAGAAGCAGCCAGCAAGACGACCCAAAATGGTGACTATAAGTAATAAATCACATTAAAAAAAATAGCACTGTTATAAAACCACACCAAACGACAACAACAAAAAACGTTCTATGAAGCCGACGGTCAGGCTGAACAGCGTAAGCGGCCACTGATTTACTCACAACGAGAATCCATTAAGGGAAGGGTTTTCTTCGGGCACAGAATTTGTTTCTCGAAACCCACCCGTGCCGAAACACGACTCCAGCACTGCCCTGAGGGGCTGGGGACGCTCGGCGTGACCCACGGGGAAGCAGGCACCGGCTGGCCGCGATAACGCGGGGCTCACCGGGCGGGGATCAGGCACGGCCGGAG
>VZTD01001509.1:624128-644881 GCA_013397725.1 Rhagologus leucostigma | reverse complement strand
GGTGGGGGCGGGCGGCCAGTCTCAGGCCCTCGGCTTGGGTCGCTCTGGGTGTCCCGGGGGCTGTGTCTTCATTACCTTCTGACTCTCCCTTTTTTTTCTCCTTCCCTCCTCCTTCCCCAGGCTTCGTGCGTGAGGGTTTCTAGATTTGGTTTGGGAGTTGTTTTTAGGGGTTTTTTTTAATGTTTTTTATTTTCGAAGTCGGTGAGATCATCCTGCCTGGAGGCTGCGGTGTGACAGAAATGCTAAATAGCCCTCTGGCTCGGGGAGGCTTCCTCAGCTAAACTCCGTAGTCGCCTTGCAATCAGGTGGTAGTCTTTCAGAAAATGAGTACATAATTGAACCGGCGGTAGTACTTCAGGGAAACAGGCTGAAATCTGAAAGCATAAAGTATATATTGAAAAATAATCGTAAACCTTAAAGAATAGGCCGAAGTAACCATGAATGAAGAACTAATGGAGTAAATCTTAGGTTGAAAATTCTAGAAAACGTGAGGTGTTGGCATGTGGCCCGTATCTCTTTGCAAACGAAGAGTAATCCAAGTCATAACTGGATTTCGATTTCAGTTTTTTGCATCTTAGTAGTTAATACCCTTCAAATTTTCAGTACTCTGAAATATTCTAGTGCAAAGTACCTCATTTTTGATGCAGTTAATACCCTTCAACTTTCACAACTCTTAAAACATTTTAGGTGTCAAAGTAGTTAGTTTTGATGGCATTTGATAAATAGGGATAGTAGTTGTCATCCATGGAGTTATGTTAAACAGATGGGACAACCGAGCACTTCACACTTTTTACTGTTTCTAAGTGAGTCATTTAAGGAGTGTGATTAGTCATCCTACCATACAGTTGGCAACAAAAGAGTATGTTTTTTCCTTAACTACCCACAAAATCAAAGAGATTTCCAGATTTTCTGTGGATGATAACTGAAGAACTTCTCTTTTGAACAGCACTTTAAATTTAGATTGAGTGGGACTACATGTGATGGACTTCTTAAGAATATATATCGCGTTATTTTTCTGTGCAGCAATACAGTGATGTACCTGGGACGTCGGTTAACTTAGTGTGGTCATTGCCGGGCAAACAGCCACATGTTGTTTTAAGGCATTTATCTAAATAACAACCTCAAGTGAAACTGGATTAATTTTATCAATCCTCTTTCCCCCTCCTCCCTGCTGCACCCGTGTCAAGTTGTAAGTCAGCTGGGACAGAGGCACTTCAGTATTCAGTGCAGTATGGATTGGGGATTTTCATGGTGACAGTCATGAAGGGTGTAGTCAAGGTAATGATCGTGCTAACTGAGGGGCTGGGGGGTTGGGTGGGAACTGCTTTTGTTATGAGGAAACCGGGGTAGTAAGAGGAAGAGCTGGATGAGAAATTTCTGTTTAGAAGTGTGATATGAGAAGTGACCTGATTTGAACGTAGCTCTTGTGGGAAATCGAAGTCAGCAGTTATCTACAGCTTGTGAGGCTGAGCCAAGAGGGCAACAGTGATTAAAAAAAAATATATGGGAATGGAAAATGTCTTGAAGGGAAGATACTCAGATTTAATTTCTTTTGAGTTAGAGCTGGGAGAGAAGATTTTAAATGCATCAAAATGTAGTGTTGGACGCAAGAGGAAGATGATTGATTTGAAAGAAGTGTTTAGAAGTGCAGTTACCTGGGGCAGGGGCTGGTGGGGGGAAGTAACATGAGGTGTGGAAATAATGAAACCAAGGATACATCAGAATGGATCCCACAAAGAACGTAAGAAAGGTATATTAAATGTATGCCAGCTTCTGCTGTTGACAAATACATTTTCTCATTTTTTCATTTGTATCTGTTTGCAGTATTGCTAAGGATTTGCTCTTTTTTTACTGTATTTCTAGTAGTCAGTTGGTTTGGTCTGTTTGTTGTCTCATAACCTGTCCTTTGAAGACTAATTATTGATCAGGAGTGTGCTTAGAATGCTGTTTTCTGTGTTTTCCCTGTAAATTAAACTTGAAGTGACCTTTATGTGTGTGTGAATTGACAAAAAGCAAACAAACAAAAAAGAAAGGCATTTACCCACGTGCAAGCAGAAGGTGCAGTGTGATTGGGGCTTTTTAGCCTGATGATCTCTTTAGAGAAGTGGTCTCTTTTGTCAGGTGTCTGCCTCAGCAGGTGTTACAGACGCCTTTTGTTAAACAGGCAGCTCAATTGAAAGGACACTTTATCGTCTTTCAAATAGAGAGTGGAAGAACAGGTTTCCTTCAGAAAGTAGAAAAGTTGAGGAGTGGTCTGAGCGCTGATTGGCCCTGGATTGTTTCCTAACCAGAGAGAGGTGGTAATGACACAGAAATCAATGGAGATGATGCCTCTTTGACACTGGAAGGTTATTCTTGCCTTCTAACAGTGTGGTCCCACTGGTTTAATATTTGGTAAGTGATAAAGAACTGTGGCTAAAGTACGGCCCATCCCTTTTACACCCGTTTTCTGGAGATGAGTATCCCTTTGCTAGCTAATCCTTGGATTAGAGAATGCAAGGAAAATATGCAAATAATATAAGAATGTGAGAAGAGTCATTCCACAAAAAATAAAT
Source organism: Rhagologus leucostigma (assembly GCA_013397725.1). NCBI lineage: Eukaryota > Metazoa > Chordata > Aves > Passeriformes > Rhagologus > Rhagologus leucostigma. Next base: position 642,326 of record VZTD01001509.1, on the reverse strand, counting down.
CTGGCGGCTGTATGCTATGTGGGGGATATTACCGATGGAAATACTAAATGTAGTCTTATGTAGAGGTTGTCTCAAGTCTACAGTGGGTAATTGCAGTCCAATAATTAGAGAACCATGTTTTTAACTGTACCTCAGCTTTTAAAATACTCCACACTGCTGTTGTATTTTACTTGGGAGAAAGTATTTTACTTAGGAGAAAGGACAGAAATTTTTATGTTAATTCCCTTAACTCTCTAGAATATCCTTATTTAGCTAAAAAAAAATCTGTCATTACATTTTTATTTTAAAGTTGCCATACCAACCAGTATGCCCTTTCAGTGAGGAAAGGGGCTTGAAACTATTTTTCAGCAAGCCAGAAGTATTTATATATTTGCATAATATCTACACTGTTGTCTCGGCAAATAACATGGAGCTTGGTTCACCTTAATCATCTTTAGCTATTAATAAACTAATTCATTCGAAAATGCTGGAAACGTTTTACTGTAAATTAGGTAAATTGTTCCTGTAATTCCTGTGCAGTCTAATCTTCTGGTTTTGTCCAGGACAGCTTGGCATTGTCGTTATGGATCGCTCCCGACACCGTGCAGGAAATGGCAATGAGCAGGCGCCTTCACGAGAGCGCAGCCACGGCGAAGGTGAGAGACAGCGGCAGCTGGAGCGCCTCAGCAGGGAGGAGGCCTATTACCAGTTCATTAACGAACTCAACGACGAGGACTACCGGTTAATGAGGGACCGAAACCTGCTTGGCACTCCTGGTAAGATGTGCATACCTTCAGTAGAAGAGGCATAAGGTGGAGTAACACTGCTGCTGTTAGGCACCGCATATGGTACTGTGGCTCAAGCAGTCTGACTTCTGTGGCTTTGTAGAAAGGAAAAAAACGTCCATATGGAACAATAGTATAACACCTACCTTTATACAAAGATGCTTCATTTGAATGTCCAAACCCAGATAATTAACATTCGGTACATTAAAGTATATCTGCTGATAAGTGGCAATTTTGGGGGCCTCTGAATTGTTGCTGGAATCTGGCATACTCTTGACACATTCAACATATTTTTCCTCCACCCCACTACCTCCTTCCTCTGATACCTGCATTATAATCTCACATTAGTGCTGTTTTCTTTCTGGTTTCATCAGTTTTATCTGTCTTCTGAAGATTTTCATTCAAGATAGAAAATGTTATTCCTGCATGGCTGTGTTGAGGCAGTAATAGTGTCTTATCTAACAGTGTTATCAAAATGTAAATTAATTCAGGAGAAATAACAGCAGAAGAGTTGCAGCAACGTTTGGAGGGGGCTAAGGAGCGTCTGACATCACAGTCTGATCTGGATAACAGAGAACATGAAGGTAGAACTGTTGGAGGTAAACATTCTTCATGCATATATGTAGACACATATTATGTGGTGCATAAATACAGTTCTGTAAAGATATTTAAGAGAGACTCATTTCTCTTGCTTTTTTTTCAATGTGCCTCTGGGTATTGTTTAAAAGTGAGAGAGATTTCCTAACGATAGCAAACCAAACTTGAAATACTTGATAAAAACTCGTTTATGTTAATCACAAATTACTTGCTCCTTTTTCCCTCCTTTTCTTTTGTTAGTAAATGTAATAGCACAAAAAATACTAATTTTTCAGTTCTTAGAGGTTTTTATCATGTATTAGAGCAGTTGGAAAAGAAGTTAATTGGAAAACAGTTAATCTCTCCACTGTTTTGCCACTTTTGTTGTTTCATTTCCATTTGTTTTAGTCAAGTGAGGCTTGTGTTTTATGCAGTGTCTATCTTCAATTCTCCAGAAATACTGGCTTAATCATCTGGCCAGTTCTAGTCAGATTTAGGAGAGGAATTGGCAGCTCAGAAATTAAGATACCAAAGTTCTTGGAGGTTTCCTGGACACAGAGACATGATGTAGTAGGGAGAACTTAACCTGATCCCTTCAAGGGAAAATCTTCACTGTGGTCATGACAATTGGCCTGCTTTATACACATAGTTAGTCCTAACCACAACACTTGTGTCTGTTGCTGAGCGTGTAGTTGGAGGAGGTTTGAAAATGGAGCTGTGGGTATTGTAATAGGAAAAGAGTATATTTGCACAAAAGGAGAAAATCTGTTCAAATCGTGCATCCCACCCGGACACATTCCTGTGTAAGTTGCTCTAGGTGACCCTGCCTTGGCAGGGGAGTTGAACTAGATTATCTCCCAAGGTCCCTTTGAACCTTAATGATTCTGTGATAGTTTATTCTACTGCTTATAGGAAACAATTTTTAAAAATGTTTTCCAAAAGAATACAAGACTTATTATTCTTTTCCTTGCTGTATCGAAATGAGTTGTTAAAATATTCCCAAACTGATAACTTCAGCAAGGGGCAGGTATTGGACAAACACAACTGTCTTTGGACCACCTGAATCTGAACACTGGCTCAGAAGAGGCCATCTGAGCATATTAATTTCTCTGTGAGTCTGCTGGTGAGACAAAAATTCTGGGTTGAACTGGTGAGTTTTGCTGACATTTTTACATAAAGCATATTTTTTGTACATTAGCATAGCAAGGTAGGTGCCCTGCTACTGTATCATGTCTGAAGTTGGAGCCCAGCAATTGAAGAGGATTTGGAGTAGAGGGTTTGGAGTGCATTGTAGTATGCAGAGCATGCAGCTGTATGAATGTTTGCAATTCTTTGTTTCTCTCAGATTCTGAAGTTCTTGGGGAAAACTCAAACGGCGACTCTCTGCTTGAATGGCTTAACACATTTCGTCGCACGGGAAATGCCACTCGCAGTGGACAGAGTGGGAACCAAACCTGGAGAGCTGTGAGTCGAACAAATCCAAACAGTGGGGAGTTTCGCTTTAGTCTTGAAATCAATATAAATCATGATCATAATAGTTTTGAAACAGCTGGGGAGGAGTACGTTGATATAGATGCTACCAGACTGTACGTAGAAAGAAGACATCAGCCAGTTGCCAGTTCAGTAGCCCCACGAACAAGGAGCATGGCTGCAAGAGAGGCAAACAACGAAGCTGCAAGGACCAGGCTTTTAAGACGTGCCGTGGCACTAAGGTCAGAAATAGTCTCTCATGCAGTCTCGGGGAGGCTCAGGAGTAGAACGAGGGAGCTGACAGGCCAGACAAATAATACTACACGAAATAATTCTGCGGCTGCTGGTGAACCAAGAGCACTGCCAGAAAGAGGTACTTCTGCAGGAGTTAGAAGGGGTAGAGCTAGAACTAATGCCCGGATGAATACAAACCAAAGACTAGAAATTTTGCGGCTGAGGTCTACCTTAAGTAGTCGAAGCCGCTCCCCACTGCAAAGGCAAGGGGATACTGCTCGTTCTGAGGAACGTGGTCAGAGGCAGGATAGAAATGCACAGCAGGTCAACAGAAGTAGGAGACAAACAGCTCAGGCTTCTCCACAGCCTACTGAAGAGCAAGCAAGAGGTAACACTCAGGCTCCTCAGCCTTCCATTGTAGCCCCGTCCTTAGGAATAACTTTGGAAGAGGAAGAATCTAGTAGGCCAGTAGCTGCTGTCAGAAGGCATCCAACGATTACACTAGATCTTCAGGTGAGAAGAATTCGTCCTGGAGAAAACAGAGACCGGGACAGCATTGCCAGTAGAACTCGTTCTAGAGTCGGAATGTCAGAGAACACTGTTACCTTTGAAAGTGACAGTGGGGGATTTCGGCGCACGATATCACGATCAGAACGCGCGGGTATTCGGACCTACGTTAGCACCATACGGATACCTCTTCGTCGGATTTCAGAAACTGGGCTTGGGGAACCTTCATCAGTGGCTCTTCGATCAATCCTTAGACAGATAATGACAGGCTTTGGAGAACTGAGTTCTTTAATGGAAACTGAATCTAACTCAGAAGTACAAAGAGGCAGTCGTCACTTAGCAGATGCACAGCATAACTCAAGCTCAGCAAACAGCAGTGATCCAAGTGAGGCTTCGTCTAGAAATGGACGTGCAGTGGAAGGCAGCAGGGGAAGAAATGGACAGAGAGGTGGTAGTCAACGCTCTGGGCGCAATCACGAGAACCAAGATAACAGGCAGTCTCAAGATGCAAACAACCTAGTGGAGAACGGAACACTGCCCATCCTTCGACTAGCCCACTTCTTCCTGCTGAATGAAGATGATGATGATGATCGTTTAAGAGGTTTAACCAAAGAGCAGATTGACAATCTTTCTACACGGAACTATGGGGATATTCACACCGAAAACGAACGGAGTAAAACGTGCAGTGTTTGCATTAATGAATATGCAACAGGGAATAAACTAAGGCAGTTACCTTGTATGCATGAGTTTCACATTCATTGTATTGATCGCTGGCTTTCTGAAAATTCCACTTGCCCAATTTGTCGGCAGCCAGTTTTGGGGTCTAATGCTACAGATAATGGCTAGAATTGTTTGTACTCCTCAGCACTCAAGGATTCGCTCCCGCTCTGTTTGTAATGAGCCAGATGAAATGCATTGACTTACATAGGGGTCCATTTGGGGGGGAGTTTTGTTAAATTTCTTTAAAAATGATAGGAAACTTATCTAAATCTAACAATGTAAATACTATTTTTTCCAAGTGCAGGTCTAGGAGCACACATAGAACCAAATGATATTGGTAAAGTTTATATTTTTTTAGGGAATTTTGTTATGCTAAGCACTTTTGTAAATACAGAAATGCAATAGTTAATCAGTCCTGCTTAATGTATGTTTTTTAACATTGTAATGGACTCGCTTTATTTAGATTACAAATTGTTTCACACAGACCCACCACTGTGTTGAAAAATTAGTGGCTAAATAGCCATTTGTTAGCTTTTTGTTCTAAGAACAATTTCTTTTACAGAGAGTCTCTTGCTGGACATGTTTGCTAAAGATATTTAAGTTACTTGAAGTGCTCATTTTAATAGACTTTTTTTTTAGACATTGAAATATCCTTTCCAAAAACTTGCCAATTTGGTTCTATTTAAAAAATTCTATGGCAGTTTTTGCATGTGGGTTTACACAGTTCTTAACGTTGACGAGTTCTTATTCAGAAGTGGATGAGTTAGTGGCATTATGAAATGTACATAATTAAATGCTGTCTTTGACAATCTTTGTCTCTTCAATGCAGACAGCAATCAAATCTGGTAATTCCAAGAGGGTGTGTCTTACTTGCTCAAAGAATAAATGAGCACTGAGGAAGCCTTTTTACTCTTCCAGATTACTCAATTGATATTCCTGGGGTTCTAACTGCCTTAGTTTAAAGAGGGGAAACATTTCCTTGACCATGATATTGTCTATAATATGCATGTTTTGGGCATCCTACTCAGAAGAACAAAACAAAGACTTGAAGTGCTTTTGTACAGAAATTTAAGGTACACATATAGTATTAGTCCTCTTGAAACATGCCTGAGGACCAAATGGCAAAAGACACTAAGAAGGACAAAATAAGCTTCCCTGAAAGTCCCCAGTATCTGTATAATTAAAAATTAAACTTTATACCAATGACTTACACGGAAATAAAGTTGCAAGTTAAATAATTGAGGCTTTGTGTGAATTACTGTTGAACCATATCCTTTAGATTAATAAGAAGACTTACTGTTCTTGATGTTCAATCTCAGTTTTCACTTTATTCTTCCACTTTTCCCCAGCTCTGTTCTGGCCTGTTAGTTGTTATGGTACATAAAAGCCCAGCACAAAGCGTTCCAGGGGTGTCTGGGAGAAACTGAACGTTACAGAGCTTCTCTTCTGAGCAACCTGCATCTCAATCCCTAGAGAAAGGCAGAATTGTGCAATTATATGCTGTGTGTATATTCTTAGCAGTAGAAAGAATACTTGAAGTGCACAGGTCCTACTGACTTTCTCTGCCTGCAGATAGCGGCCTTGACAAATGTGCTTCTGCGCCAGGTGCTTCAGTTAGAACACCTGCTCATGACATCCTTCAAGGGTAGCTATAAAATCCCGTGTGAGCTATTGGATGTCTACTTCAGTTCTGCAAGTGAAAAACTTGTGTCATAAATTCCACAGAAGGGCTTCTTTTCATTCCTAAAAGTAGTTCTAAGAAATTCTATTATGAGATCTAGATGATTTAAGGGTGTGATTAAGATCTCTTCTGATGTAACTTGTGCTGTTAATTACTGCAAACATTGTTGACCCCGCCCTTGAGTGCTTCCTTAGCTGCAATAAAGAGTGAGGAGATTTAAATGTGATTATCAGAGCTAGCTTATTTTTTCACATTTTTTTCTGTTACTTCTGTTAGCTCCTGAGGCTGATGGTATATAAATAGATATATGCCTTCTGCTGCTTCCTTGTTTCTTTATGACTTTCTTTTATATTTAAAATCTGCCTGAAAAGACATATGTAGAAACCTGCCTTTGGTTCACTATTGCCTTGCTGGTCAGGTTCTTCAAGGTCAATTTTAGCCTTAATCCTTACGACTGCTACACTAATGCACTAGAGGTAAAGAGAGATTGCTTGTGCCTTCTTTCATTCAAGTGGGATTTTGCTGTAAGAGCACAATTGGTACATGGTTCAAGATGAGATTATCTATGACAAGGTATGTTTAACTGAGCTGCTGAGCAGATCCCAAAGTACAGTGAGAGCTTTCTGTAGAAATTATAGGTTGTGGGATAAGAAACACAAAGCCTCCACTACTATACTTTTGTCCTGCCACATGAGAGCTGTCAAGTATTTCACCTTCATTGGAGAAGCATGTAATTTGTTACTCAGCTTTCCCAAGAAATTGTGTAATGGGGCCAGTTAAATCTTAGTGATTCCATTTTGGTATTGGCTTCTGTTACCTCCATATCTGTGATGATAAAATTTCAGTTCTCTGCTGCCCCTACCCTCCAAATGCTTTTTTTGCCTTGTCCTTTGGTGACATTAAGAAAAATAACTTATTTGTATGGAAATAAATAGAAAAATGTGGTCAGAATTTTTACAAATAAGTTTATTGGAAATGAAAAATTTAATCAGGTTCAACTGGTAGCACTAGTCTAGAGCCTGTAGAAAGCCTTAACGTGGAAAATGACCCAGAGAGCTGCCTTGAACAAGACCCTTACAAATATATAGAGAAATATCAGGCTGAATTAATAGGTTTTTCTATTTCTTATATGTGTGATGCTATCAATGACTTTCTAGCTGATATTATGGCCCTGTATGTCTCTGTAATAGTCTCTTCTTTAATGATCGATGACATAGAAGTGGATTCCTGTGTTGCCAAATAACACACAACAATTAGCAGCATGTGCAGATTTGGAAATATAAAAGGAAACAGTAAATGATAGCAGGTTATGTCCTGCCACTTCATGCTTTTGCCTTGATGGGAAATAACTATTCCGCTTTTAAAAGCAGATGCCGCTTCCCCATGCCCAAGCTCCTGCTGAAGTAACCCTGTGCAGTCATGTGGTAACTACCAAGTGACTGATCAGAGCCCAAGCGACCTGACCAGCAGGCCAGTTAGCAATGATGTGGAGAGGGCCAGGACATCCTGCAACCAACCGTGTGAGGAAGTGGTGGGCCAAGTTGGTAAACAAGAGTGTGCAAAGTGATGTGGGCAGGAGAAACCCCGTAACGGAAGAGAGTTGCAGTCGACTCATTCCAGGTCTGTTCACACAAATAAAGCAGGCCCTACAGGCCAGTATGGTGGGGCAGATACCTTACTTCCTCTAAGAAATCAGCATCTCAAGTGCTGGTCTGCAGAAAGCGTGGGGAAGAAGCAGGAGGAATCAGGTCTGTTTGCAGTTCAAAGGTTATGATCTCATCAGGATCACAGAGACTGGTGGGATAGCTCACACAGCTGGAGTGCTGCAATGGATGGATACAGGCTCTTTAGGAAGGACAGCGATGGGGAGGAGCTGCCCTTTGTGGCGAGAGCAGCAGGAATGCGTGAGCTCTGTCTCAGGATGGCTGAGGAGCCAGCTGAGAGCCAGGTCACGAGTAGCAGGCAGACCAGCATGGTCACTGTTGTGGTAGCTGTCTGCTACAGACCACCTGTTCAGAAAAAGAGGCAGGTGGGATCTTCTTCAGACAAAGAGTCCAGAAGATCTCTGGATTATTGTTTCACAAAAAATAGTATGTATTCTTGACAGTTTCCTTTCTTTCAGTATCCACCCCTAAAAAGAGACGCTGACATTAATTTGATTGTGGGTTGTAGGATTTACCAGTTCCTGAAGAGGCTTTGAGACTTGACTCTCCTTTTGAACGCACTGACCATACATCAGTGCAGTCTGCAGGATTTCAAGGGGAGAGAGGGGGCAAATGTCAGAAAGCTCAGGATTATTGTTATCTAGTCATATACCATGGTTATAACTGTGGAGCTGTGCGTACCCAGCTGTGGTCAGAGCAGCATTCAGAACGAAAGACACCGCCACGCTGACAGTGCAGCACTCAGTGTCTTTAACATTAAAAATATAATTAGCTCTCCTGAGATCCTGTGCCGCTAATCTGATTTCAGCCTGCACGCAGAAAGCATTAACAACAGGCAAGCACTGCCCAGCACACTGCAGACTTCCCTCAGCCTGCTCATGTTTACAGTGGGAATGGGGTTAGCCCACCTTTTGGACACACAAGGTACCTCAAAGCAAAATTTCTTCCATTTCTTTTTTTTCCCCTGGACTTACTCTAGACTTTGACTAGTCTGAAAGAGACCTGGAGCAGGTTCACCAGATACTCAGTGCACGTTGCTCCTTGGCATTCACACTTACTCCAGAAGGTGTTTATTCCAGCACTAAATTTATCTTTAGTGTAATGTAAATTGCCTGAAGTGCAGAAATGAAACATATACACACTAAAACAAAACAGATACAGCTTTGATTTTCTTTTACAGGTTGAACAGCTAAAATGGGCTATATGGGATCACTTTGTCCCATTATTTTAAGCAGTCCTTTTGAAGGCCTAACTTCAGGCATTTATAACCCACAACTGGGGTTCTTGTCCTGAGTAGAGTGGGACAGATAAAGTACTTCCAATAAAAGCACTTGAATTTTATGTTGAACCTTTCCATCTCATCAGTAGTATTAAGAGTTCAACTAGGCCAGTTCCATTGTGATGTATTTCCTTGCACAGCACTGGTTCTACAGTGCTGAGCATCTGACATACCTCACAGAGCCTGCGAGCTATTTTTGCAGTTCACACACATTCAAGCTACATTAATAATGGCTCACCCTTTACCTTCAGGCATGCGTGCCCAAGAAAGCATATCATGTTGCTATTTTAATACAGAGGTCTTGCCCTTTTCTGAGTGAGTAATGCATGAATAGAGCACTTTGGCTGCTGGTACTATTTCTTTTACTGTGTTCTTAAACACATTTTGCATACAGTTTATTCCCTTTGTTCAATGTTAACAGCATACAATAGTACATATAAACACAGAAAGAGTAGGAATTGCCAGTATGTGTATGAGCATACAGTGAGGTTAATCTGCATATGTGTAGCAGTTAACTTGAATATACACAGTGAGAGTAAAGAATCATATTATTTCAGCAAAAGGTCTCTAAAATTTAGCCCTTCCCCCCTTTCATTTTAAGGCATCTCCAAGTCCAGATTGCAGGGTTTTTTTCTTGTTACATGAATCTCAAACTATGAGTCTGGCCTCCCAGACAATTTCAGTCACTCACTATTCCCCTGCATCCACTGTGCTCTTACATGAATCAAGTTATAGCTCCTTTCTCTATGATCTAGGTTGTGAGATGTGAGTAATGCAGTTTGAGGCATCCAAACCCCCAGAAGGTACTGTGGTGAGATTCCTTCTCACTGTGGTGGTGGCAGAAGAATTGAGGAAGGCAGAACAACTTGAATAACCCGGACTATTTTGGACAGAAGCACGCTGAGAGCAAGATCCTGTGCAGAGCCCCAGTGCACAGGGTCCCACAGCAGCCCATGGCACATCCCTGTGGGCTGCCTGGACCAGCTGAATTCGGATGAAACCTTCGGCTTCCAAGAGGCAGTGTCTCACAGCAGGAGAGGGCGCCAGACAACAAGGAGCAAGTGGTGGCTTGGCGGTGCGTCTGGGAGCACAGACCTGCCTCTCCAGGGGAAGGTGACCGGCAATAGGGCACTGTGTGACAACCCTCCCTTGAGGGGAAGCGGGCACTTCAGCTTCGAAAATGCTCGTCGGTCGAAAGGAGCGACAAAACTCTGAGGGCCCACAAACAGAGTTTTATTAGCAAATTACACACTCGATGTGGAAATCGGTATGTTAGTTCCAGACCTGCTATATATGCACATGGCACTGGATTTTGGGTAGAGGCGTAGGGTGAAGGGAAAAGAAAAATTAGGCACATGGCAGTGGGTTTTGGATAAAGAGGCAGGGTGGGAGGGAAAAGGGAATTTGAAGAGGTTAACTAAAAAGGGAAAGATTAATCTTAAAGAGGAAAAGAGAAAAGGAGAGGAAAAGAAAGAGGAAAAGAGAGATGAAAAGGCATCATCAGCCCTCATTTCATCATCAGTCCAACTGATAAGCAGTGATCCAGTTCAGTCAGTCCAGCCGATGATATGTCCAGGCTCTGGGGACACCACCTGGGCTTGGGAGAACCTTTCAAACAAGTTTCTCCACCCCAAAGACTGGTTTCTCATTTTCCATGTTAATTAATTATCATGCAGTCTGTTCTTTTAGGCCTTTCTGGAAATGGGTTGGAGAGCTACAGGAGTCTTTGGTGGTCCCAATCCCACCTTACAGATCATGTCTACTTCCTGCCAATCATTCCTGTGCTCTGCTGTACTGTGTTGTTGTTCTTTCTCACAGAAAAGTGCTGCCCTATCTCCACCTGGCCTCCCTTCTCCAGCAAAACTTGTTCTTTCTTACAGTGTGCTAGTACCAATAGTCCTTGGTGATTACCAACAATTCTTGTCTGTTATTACTAACAGTCCTTGGCTGGTTCCACAGCCATCCGGTCATCGGTATTTGAGACATACACATCAGCCCCTTATCTTCTGGGAACTGAGAGCTGCAAAGGATCTGCCTTTGGACCACTGTCCACAGGGTTGTAAGAGAGTGGGGTTTAGTCATAATTATTTTTCATACTGGCCACAGTCGAGTCGGTAACTTTCTTTGAAGGTTTGTCAACAGAAATATTATTCCACTTGGGTTGTTATTCAGGCAAGAAAAATAAGTTTCCAAGGCTGCTTGTTAAAAAACAAGTGCTCATTAGACAACACTGTTTCCTGGGAACAGAGTGTTTCTGATAAGCTGGAGAGGGGCTCAGTCCAGGTGCAGTTTGTCAAGGCCGAGACCTCATGAGCATTTCTCATATGATAGAGCAGCCTGAGCAAGGAGGGGGGTGCAACTAAAGTCAGCTTCTCTGGGACTCTACACACCGGGAACCCGGGAGGCGAAGGGAGACACGCTGCTCCTCCCGCCGAGCCCCAGCTTCCCCTAAGAGGGAGGAAAAAACCGAGGACCGGGGAAAAACCGGTTTCCCTTCGCGCTCCGCGGGGCCGGCGCTGCCCTGGGAGGGGGGGCACGGCAGAAGCTCCTTGGACATTGCACCCGCGGCCTTTGTTTCTCTGGGCGTGGAAATACTACCGCGACCTTAAATGGATGCTAGTTCCGAAACAAAATGAATTAGTTCGAACTGAAATAACGCCGAGGACAGCCAGCAGCCAGGCGCGGTGACTGCTGTTCGGCTTGCGGCACCGACGGGACGGAGGAGGCGGCGCCTCCGGGCGCGGCCCGGCCCCGGGAGCTCTCCGAGGTGCTGCAGCGGCTCGCACGGTCCCGTTCGGGCAACACGGCGTTCCCCAGGGCAGAGACACCGCCAGCCTGCGCTCAGGACATCCCGTCGGAGCACTGTTTCTCCAGATGCCCCGACGGAAGTCACCGCCGCTCCCTCTGCTTCCTCCGCCCTGGGGAAATGGGGATGATGACACTGCCTCTCTGTAAGCTCCCTGGAGACGGGTGCCCAAGAAGCAGATTTCCAGCCTGCAGGAACGGCTCCCAGCAAAGGAAGAAACCTCAGTTAGCAGGGCACCAGCTGGACGTGTTTCCTGAACAGCAGCAGGGCAGAGAGCAGCGACCCTTTTATCCTAGTCTGCCAAAACACTGCAAACAAGCAGAGCTGTTGTAGAGCTCTAGGGTATGCAGAACCACAGAATCACAGAATCATAGAATGCTTTGGGTTGGACAGGCCTTAAATCCAACCCCCCTGCCATGGTCAGGGACACCTTCCACTAGACCAAGTTGCTCAGAGCCCCATCCAACCTGGCCCTGAAGCCCTCCGGGGACGCGCATCCACGACTTCTCTGGGCAATTTGTTCCAGAGCCTCACCATCTTCACAGCAAAGAACTTCCTGCTAATACATAATCTAAATCTACTCTCTTATAGTTTGAAGCCATTCTCCTGTCTCTACACACTCCTGTAAAAAGTCCCTCTCCATCTCTGTTATATTAAATGGTATTTCAGTGGGTTTAATTTTTTTTTACTTACTCTGTGTTGTACACATCACTTGATTTTTTCTGGTGTCAAAGCATTTTAAGCAAAGTCTAAGTCACAGATAAACTATACACTGAACTCCATTATTTCCAGTTATATGGTGCTTTGGCCATAGTAGTTAATTCAAAACATATTTCAGAATATTTACACACTTGCTCTAGAGTATGGTTTACCTTAACAAGTGTGTCCATTCTCTCAAGTTTCTTTTCAGTCTTTCTGAGCACATCTCCTTGGGACTAACTTTTGCTTATCTGCATTTGTTTACAACTGTACAAGGTGAGTGCCACCAAATCAGTATGGCAGTATTTTATGCCTGCCTTTGATTCCCTTTGCACCAATCTCATTGATTACAAAGCCAGAGAATACTGGACTCACATTAGCCAGCAACCTAGCTGCGGGACAGGGAAGTGAATCAAAATAATGAAAATGCACCTCATGCATTTTGAGAACTATTTACATTCTGGAAATCAATTTCATCTTAAACATTTCCTTTGAAGACAGGCTGAGAGGGGTTGTTCAGCCTGGAGAAGATAAGGCTCCAAGGACACCTTATAGCACCTTCCAGTACCTGAAGGAGGCTGACCAGAGAGCTGGGGAGGGACTTGTTACAAGCGCATGGAGTGGCAGGGCAAGGGGGAATGACTTAAAACTGTCAGAGGGCAGGTTTAGATTAGATACTGGGAAGAAATTCTTTACTGTGATGGTGGTGAGGCACTGGAACAGGTTCCCCAGAGAAGCTGTGGATGCCCTGTCCCTGGAATTGTTCAAGGCCAGGTTGGACAGGGTTCTGAGAAACCTGGTCTAGTGGAAGGTGTCCCTGCCCATGGCAGAGGGTTAGAACAAGATGATCTATAAGGTCCCTTCCAACCCAAGCAATTTTATGATTCTATGATTTCTTCATTAAACTTTTAATTTCTTCAGCATTATTCTTCTTTGCTTAAGAATATATTATTTTTCTTCATTACTAGCTAATTACTAACTTGGCTCCATGTAAGCTAAGGTCTAAACTATGGCCTACTGTACCATGTGTCTTTCCTCTGCAAAGCATTTGTAAGGGTTATTCTACACAGAGATCTCCATCAGTTTCCACCCTGACAAATTCCTTCTGTTGATGCTATTGTCATGGAATAAAAACTACTTGTTCCAGTTTAGCTTACCGCATTTTGAATGTATCTTTAAAACCACACAAACTTGGAGTTATTCTGGTAAAGTAATAATGCTGATGTTTGTCCCCTAACTAACTTGCAGGTATGAAGAAGTTGTCATAACAAGTTCTTAGTCTTGAGTATACTAGAAAAAATACATTATTTTTCTTTATTTAGTTTCACTATTTTCTTTATTTAGTGTCATGAGTGCCAAAATAGAATGGGTTCAGTATTTTTAAGTTTTTCAGTAATTTTCAGGCAAATCACAGATCACCTCCTGCTATAAAATTAGTATAAATTTCAGTTTCCAACATATCAATATGATTATTCTACTCATTGTAATTTTATTTACATGTGTCATTATTCAAAAATCTGAAAAACCTGAATAGCATGTAAACAATCAAGGTGCCTACATTTCCAAATTTTTTATCTTTTTTCTCCCATTGCACTTACAGGCAATGGTTTACCCTTCCCCTCCCCCTCTACCCTTTTCCCATGCACCCACTGAATGTGCAATTTATCATTTTTTTTTTCCACCTTCAAGTTAAATCTGTGGGTATGGTTAACTGTAAGAGGAGTGTTATTGTTGAGCCCCTTCTGCTCTATAAAGTATAGGAGACTCCAGCTCCTTTAAGAGATTTTGGGTAGGCCATGCGTGCGTTGACACATGTTCACATATTTATGGTCACATCCTGTATCTGTCTATAGATACCAGCATCTCTGCGAAGAAGATCCTTAAGTTATTTCACTTACTTTCCTAAGCTGAATGATGCCAAGCACACTTTCTCTATCAATCTAGAAACAGCAAGTCCTGGCTTTTTGACTTCATTTTTTTTCACCCTTTAAAAAATGTCCTGATGAGTGACAGACACCTCCCCTGTAGCTCAGCATATTATCTGCATCATGCTCATTTTGATCCTGTGCATGTAAAAAAGGGCAAAGCATCACAGCACAAAGGTTTGGTTTAAGACCAAGAGAGTCTATTATGTTGTTTTTCTTTTCTCTTTTTTTTTTTTTTAAGACAACAGAGTTAGACAAGCAGAACTTGCATGCAATTACTCTCATCCTGTAGCCTAATACCACCACTGCTGGCAGGAGGCCACAGGCTTTGTACTGACTTCGCAAGGCCTCAGGACTGAACTGATTTCGCAAGGCCTCATTTTGTCTGAGCTTTTATTGACCTGTCTGTGGCTTTCTTTTACTTAGTTGCAACAGCAATGTCTCTAACGGGTAGGTAGCTATGTCTAACTGTTTTACTTTTGTTTAGATCTGTATGGCGCCACTGTGGCTTTTACATAGAGAGTGACAAGATGTTCTACCGTGGAGAATGAGATATTTATAACTAACATAATGATGCATAACACAATAATATATAGAGGAATACAGGCCTGGTATGACAGCAGAGTCCCGCGAGAGTGGTCTCCCAGGACACTGTAGAAGAGGCATAGGATGATAAAAAAAGGAGCACAGCCTTGGCCCTGGAGAACATGGGGCTACAAAGGGCTTGTCAGTAGTCATCTAAAGCAGTGCAGACCTGGGAAGTGGAGAAAGAGAGTTGAGGGATTACACAAAGAACAAGTACGTAACATACACAAATGGCATCCCATATAATACAATTGGATGTAAAGTAGAGCAGTAGACAAAAGGATAAAGAGCAAGGTGTGAAGGCATTTTAAAAAACACACAAAAATAGCCCCATTCTTTTCTCAGCAAAGAACTTGTTGGGAAGACAACGATGACCAGCTGCAGCCCCAACACCCACTGCTTTACAAAGGCCATCACTGTCGACCATTGGTCCCAGAGGGGCAGTGGAAGGGTAAGCCCCACACCAAAAAGAAGGCAGACAGGAGGAGTGTGTCTACAAAAAACCGAAATGGATTATTATTTCTGATTTTTTTCTTTCAGAAGTAGTAGTAGTAGCATTCTTTAATTTCTTACTGTTTTTCTATCTTTTTCGGTAATAATTAGCTCTCACCTTTGATTAGACTGTTAGGTTTTCCACTACACTAAAACATTCTGAGTAAGGTGTGTTTCTTTCTTTTTTTTTTCCCCCAGAACCAGTCTCTGTGTATAACATTAGTAATTGGAGCAGAGGATGCATCTTTTTGGAAATTTGGGCTTAACAATCTCTCTAAGGTCCCAGACGGCATCTGGCACAGGCAAAAATAGAATAAAGATATCCTGTCTCCCAGTCTGGCACATTAACTACAGGACCATTCTTCCTGACTTTGCTTTATTTATTACATTGAAATAATTATTATGCATGCTGAGCTCTTTGAAAGTACATTGCTATAAATACTAGAAAAGTGAGCACATTGTAATTTGAAAAATACCAACTCCTTTTTTTTTGGTACATCATTCAAACCATGGAGCCATTACGACAGACCCCAGGGAATAATACTGCCATGACTCATGGTCCGATAATACACAATTTAGTGCACATCAGCGCGATGACAAAGACAGGCACTGCATAACCAAAATGACAAAGGTGAGTCCTGCACAGTGGAATGAGCTGTTTCTTTCCTCAAAGCTCAGGGCTAACCCACAGCTTGTCAGCTGGTTACTAATGAACGTGAGCTTTCAGAAACACAACCAATTGCTCTGGACTGCACACTTAGTTTTCCTGCAGGCCTCACTCTTAAGCCTGCTGAGCAGGACTCAGGTTCTTTCTCAGTTACCTAGATTATCCTGCACACTTGGTTTCCTTGGACATTTTTGCAGTCCACTTGCTTCCAGCAGCTTCCTGTTAGACTGCAGTGTATGATTACATCAACTTGTGACTTGAGACAGATTTTGCAGGCAGGTCTCCTCTGAGGCCCTCAGTCTGAGCAGGGGCAAAGATGTGTTTTGTTTCTTCTATGCCAGTAAGCTTTATTGAAATGCCTGGTCATTAATGCTCAGGGAGTGCCTTCCATGGGGATACAGCTCAGGCTTGTTGAGGTAAGTGTGGGCTGGGTAATTAAATCTCCTTGAGGCACTCAAGCAGTCAAGTTTAAGTGAGTGAGTGGTCCTCGTAGCTGCAAGTCAGATGGTGTTCTAGCTGGAGCACTCTTTGAGAACATTGAGTGCACAGAGGTGAAAGCAAGTGCAGCGCATGTGAAGGAACGAGTGCACTCAGTTGCCATATGGGCTCGCAGGCTGACAGATTACAGTCCACAATACTTTAAATGTACTGTAAACAGTTCACCTGAGGGCTAATTTCTGATGAAAAAGTAAACATGAATTCCGGAGCTGTCATTCATTTTTTGGTCCTTTTTTGGGAGCACTTTCTTTGACTTTGAGCTGACAGCTTGAACCCAAAGTGAACCTCACTTTAATTTGTCTGCTAGCTAACAATATATGTGAAGTGATTCCCTGTTCCCCCGGCAATTCCTCCTGGTACAAAGATACTGACCACAACAGATAATAATTTGTGGAGAGGAGAAAGAGCAAGCTGAGGGAGAAAATGATGTTCATGAATATAACCAGCTCCATGTCATGGTCTTAAAATGGGAAAGGCATGCAGGAATGCTAGCACTGGGCATTGCCCTTACTGGATGACTTCATTCACAATAGTTCTTGGGCCACTTCTCCCAGAGTGATAAAATCCAGGAGTAAAAGCTTCTCACAGGCAAGAAATATCTGTGGGCAGCAGTCCTGACCCAAAGCACACATCTCCAGTGGGCTATGATGCATTCAGTGCAGGCAGTGTAAAATGCCACAGTTCTGGACTACTTTGAGTTTAGGAAGTGCAAAGTGGTTTGTCAACAATATTTCTATTTCTAACATTTTGTGAAGTTGTAGCTGGAAAGTATCAGTTTCCATACTATATGTGAGGACACCAAAGTACAGAGAGATTCAGAGGTTTAGCATTATTTATGATCTTTGAAATAACACCCAAATTACCCATCATGTGTGCTACCCAACTCTGTATGGTCAAGTGGCTTAGATACAGACCTGGGGATGTTTGTCAAAGACCTTAAGATATGGGGGACCATTTCTTATGCAGTAGATCTTCCAAAAACTCAATATATCCTCATCCTGTGGTGATTTTGTCTCACTTAAACCATTCTACATCGAAGCTCACCCGGCAGAGAAAGCATCTCCTTAAGATGTGGCAACTGCTGTTAGCTATGCCTGGTTAAGACCAGCATCTGTAAAGATTGAGAGGTGCTGTCTTAGCAATTTTTTTTCTATTAAATTACATTCCCTCTTTGCCTGTCCTTAGTAGTTAAATTCTCATAGTTGCAAATGTTTTGCACAGAAAGGTGATATGCTGTAAGTGCTACACTGATTCATCTTTCCTCTATTTCTTTTTTTATCCTCGATTTACCGGACATTTTGAGAAGGAACGATATCTTTTGTGATGAGGCTGGCGGCATGCCACAGTGATGAAAGATGCCCTTGTAACCGGAACAAAGAAGTCCGGTTAGGGATCCTGATCCCAGCGGGGGCTTTCCTGGAATGCTTTATGCGCCTAAAATGTCTAGTAAAATACTAGTTGCAGACAGACAACTCAAAACCCCCCACCAAACCCAGGCCCTGACTTCATGGCACCTTGCGCAATGGCTCACAGCGGGCGCACGGAGCCGTGAGCGGCTCCCCGGCAGGGCAGCTCCGGGCCCGGCCGGGGCTCAGCGCCTCGCCCGCCCCCGCAGCCCGGGCGCGGCGGTG